>JAQJVL010003630.1:0-57609 GCA_035578905.1 Stictocephala bisonia | reverse complement strand
AACTCCCCTGTACGTTAATGGGGGTGGGGGGGAGTCCAAAACCACTGTACGTGTATGGATGGTTGTTTGTGTCAGTATCAATTTAATACCAATTAAGAATAAAGTAAATATATCCTTAAAGATTGAGTTATATAGAATGAGTCTATACGTTGTAGGAAATCTTGAAATGTTGCAGAATGTAACTTGACTTTATTGAATACATTTCACAGTCAATATTGAATTGTTACATGAATTGTATTTTAGTTGTCTGAAAATCTTACTAATGAAAATAAAATTCTGAACATATACTTCTACAAATTTGTCTAGTTATTTTTAAAGCAAAATATTTATTTAACAATGCCCTTTGAAATTATATAAAATATTTAGACATAATTTTAGTACTCATTTTTATTGAACGTATTTAGTGAATGTTAGCCTACTGCAAATAATTTAAATATAGTTTTTTAGTTATTATTTTCAAGTGTTTTTAAAGATGCCAAAATATACATTTTTGTATTACATTCTTTATTAATTATAAATCATGAATTTAATAATCGTTCGAGCAAAGATTGTTTAACTGAAAATATTACTAAAATACTAAATATATACATTTTAGTAGTATTTTAAATTTATTTTATGCTAACGGAGCTTTGTTTGTAAATTACCTAAATCCGTCAATAATGTATTTTTATATAAAAGTACAATCGGTAAAATAAAGTCATATTTTCAAAGAGGAACATACGTCATAAAATGTATAAACTATTTCAATTGTCATTCAAATCAAACAAGCAACAAGCAAATAAAAATAAAAAGTACAATTCATATTATTTAAATTTTATCATTACAATGACTTCATAATATGTAAAGGTGTAAAGGATTCAAACATTACACAAGTATGGTTTTAATAAAATTTCTTATTTTTTTCCATACATTTTTGCTAATTATGCTGTCAGCAAACAATATTGAAATTTCTATAATTTTAACTTAATTAATATGGCAAGAGGTTCATTGATTGTAAGTTGTATTTAATAATAAAGCAATAATTGGAATTATCATAGAATTATTAGGGTTGAAGTCTAAAAAATTATTTTATGAAATTTCACACAGTTCAATATTATGAAAACCCAAAGTATAATCTTCTTGTGAAGAATTGAAACATACTTATTTATTAATAGTTGTCATAAGCTTAAATAAAAATAATAGACACACATATTCTACACATCATCTTAAATATTTAACCTGACATTTCATTGGTAAATATCGTATCGACACTTAATTAAACAAAGGAAACCTTCATAATCATATAATACAGGTCGTGTACACTTCTTTTTGTTAGAGTAAGTTATAAAAATATATTTATGTAACAAAATGATTCATATCTTAAAACAGAAGCGTTGATAAAAAAGAAGCACATTTCTACCCTAAATACAACTATTGAGTCCAGTATAGACTCAGATCGGGAAGAAAGGTTAGTCAGTGGCCAAGCGCGGTTGCATTGACATCACTTGAACAGAATCCGCCGGAACGCCCGACGGAAGTCCTTGTTGAAGATGGTGTAGATGACCGGGTTGAGTGCAGAGTTCATGTAACCCAGCCAGAAAGCTATTGAGAAAGCCTGCGGTGGTATATTGCAAACACTACAGATTGGGGTGAGGATGTAAAGAAAGAAGAAAGGTAGCCAACATGCTATAAAAGAGCCCATGATAAGACCGAGAATAAGGGTGGCTCTTTTCTCCTTTTTTCTAGCAATTCTTCTTTTTTCTCGTTCCGGATCCCGAGGTTTCTGAATCCTTGGAACCTCTTGCATATGGACTTCTTGTTGGGACGAGATCTTACCAGTATCCACAGCCTCCCTTTTGGCTTTCGAGGAACTCTTCATTCTCCCAAATATTGGTTTGCAAAACCGCAACTTTAATGGCTTCACGACCGCACACCTCTGCACCACTCCGGAATCCGAGGATGAAGGATCAAACTCCGACACCATATCAGTGTCAATGCCCACGCTGGGAGCTCTGCAGCGCGTCATCACTGCTAGGTCCCCATTCACGGAGAGTGAGGACCCTTTGAACTGAGAAGACTGTCCTTTTAAGCTACCCACTTTAAGAGTATCTTTAGGTGGCTCCCCACCCCCAGGATCTTGAGGGCCCTCGGCGTTATCACTTGTGCTAATGTCAGACGCAAAGTCACATGTCACTATGGGTATCGCAACCGGCTTGGATTCCAAGGTTACTGCCACTGGGGAGTTGTTAGAGTTGCGGTCCACAGGACTTTGGACGGCCGGGACAGGGTTGCTGAAGCTGGTACACTTCTGGTCATCCTGGGAAGGCTTGGGCCTTGCGGGCTTCCTGATGCCTCGTCTAGCACGGGCCTTAGCTGCGTAGTAGATACGTATGTATACGAACACCATGATGCAGCTTGGGATATAGAAGGATCCCATAGCTGAGTAGAGAACGTATCCGGTGTCTTTGCTCACCTGAAACACACAACATGGTTTAAATTTTACAGAACTTTAGTTTTAAAATAAAAACACATTTGGAAAATAAGTTTGGTTTAGTATAAAACAAATTATTGTCACAACAGAGTAATAGTTTTTATTACTCGGGTGTTTTAGAGCACGCAAAATAACTATTCCTTTGCTTTTACAACATTAAAACAGTATGTGATAAAAATGCCATAGGGAAATACTTTTTGTAAACATATACAGAAACGTACTTAAAAGGCTAACAATTACGAATATAGTTCATTCTGGATAGTGTATAAGGTTATAAAAAAGGAAAATGACGAGCTATTTAATTAAATTAGCATAACATTTATTTTTCTTTATCCAATTTCATTTAAAAATATATTTTTATTCTAATTAACTTCTTTCATAGTTTTTTAATCGAATCAATTAGAATAAATGGCAGTGTAGTTTACACGTAAAGATTTTTAAGCTATATAATCGTTTTATTACTATACGATAAGTATTCTTCGTTATAGGGCAGCTAAGGAATATTTTAGCAGTACGGAAGAAAAATATCAGGAAATATTGCAATGGACTTTCCAGAAGTAATAGGACTTGATGGGCTCCAGAAATTGCGAGCTACAGAGCAATTTGTATTCCTTACAGAAACGGAACTGTATTACAGTAACGATTCGTAACTCCAGCTGTTAGAAGGGTCATTACTGTTAAACTTAGAGATGGAAGATTAATATTCTCTAAATACCTATCAGTAACTTATAAATATGTTTTAACGTATGATAACTAAATTACTTGGTTTTGACGTTTGATATAATGCAAATGTTAAAAGTATACGTTCAAAGTTAAATAACAATTAGAATTATGAAACAAATATGAATTATTTTCTAATAATAAAATAATATTCGTATACAAGTTTGGGTAAACATCTGGAATATATTTATTAATTTTAAGACTATTGAAATAAATGTGATAAAATCTTTTAATTGTAATTAAAATGTATCTATAAAGAAAAAAACAATTTTTTTAATGTATCTATACCAAACATTATTACATTTTTTTTAATTTTTTTTTGGCATATCCAGGTGGTGGCCCATGGAGTAAGTGATACAAATGTTTAATGTAAGCCTACCTCCGGTTACACCTCATAGTAAAGGTCTTTGTAAACACAAAAGTGCAAATCTGAAGTCTAAAGAATAACCCAGTCAAAATATATAGCCTCTGAAAGGTTTTAATATTTTATAACACATACTGCTTCAGAAAAAGGATAAGATTGTTATGATCTATTAATGCGTATACGTATATTTTAGTTTATAATAAATTAATGTGAGAAATCAATTCATTTTTACCAAAAATAAGTAACACATTATTGTTATGTTTTTCTTAATCTATCTTAAACCTCTACTGTCGAAAGGGTTTTACTAATGTTTCTAATATATATTTGTGTTAAAAAATATTTTTATTTTTATAACGCAGTATTTCATTACGATTGTTAACAATCAACAACATACTCAACAACAGGGACGTAAAATTATTAAATAAATAACTACCATATAGCTAAGAATAATTAGTAATATGACATTAAATTCTTTGAGTGACAGTATTTTCTAACTGAGTCGTTTGTACTTCTGTATTGTACAGATAAAGACCTTTAAAATGAGGTATAACTCAAGGTAGGCGTTTAAAATTTACAAAACTTCCTCCATGGGCCATCCCCTGGCTATGCGACAAACAAGTAAAATATATAAAAATGTTTGGTATAGGAACATGTACATAACCACATTATTTTAAAAATGTTTTCAATAGCTTTACATATAATAAATACATTCCAGACTGTTGCTCAGCCCTGTGTACTAAGTATTCATGTATATTTAAATGTTTTGTTCTATTTGAGTCATTTGGTATACATCCTTAGCCCTTGAACCCATCCCACATCTTGACCATTATACTTTCACCAGCCTACCTAAATACTTATTTTTGTCACCCTTACGTTATAACGTCATGTTTGTTGGCGGTTGGCCAGACAAGAATATCGTACATGTTTTGATAAGTAGGAGGGCCATAAACATCACATGTGTATCACTTTCCTATAGGAATATCAACAAAGCGTGTGGTGAGTGGGGAGGCCGTTTATGTAATTGAGAGGTGTCTTTTCCGACAAATAAGTAAAAAAAAAAAAAATGAATTCAAAATTTATGAACCCGTTTGGATTGACAGATGGGCCTTAAGTACATATAATGTTGAATTAGTGATGTTTTATACGCGGGTATTTTCTCGTGAACATGTCCTAACCTGCAAGCCCACATGCAAGGGGTTTTTTTGAAGTGAACATGCTGATGTATACCTTGTGAGCGTCCGATCGGTTCTATGTTTAGTACTTGCCCACGAGCATGTCTCCATTAATAATAATAGGTTAATCAAGAAGTTGACGTCAAGTTAATGTACTGTACATGCCTCCCTTGTTCACCTACTTTCCAATAATATTTTACTATTTTTATCGTGACTTTTAATTATGTTATCTATAGTTTTGTGTTTCATGTATTGTTTTATTTGAATAATGATCTCTTCGTGGTTAAGTAGAAGAGATGACTATAGTCCTAACTTTGCAACTGAAATACTGTAAAGGCCGTTCTATTTCATTTTTAGAAATTTCATTATTTCATATAAATTACAATTAATTAAATGAATTATTATTCCACAGTGTAGTAAAATAGTTGTGCTACACAGGAGTGTGTCATGTTTATGGAAAGTTAAAAGTAAGGAATAACTGGAGAAGAACTGAAATACAACTAACTTATAAGACGTCATATTGATTTTATTGCATTCTCATATCAGAAAAAGCCACCAGAAAAAGCATGCCCACACGAGTAATAACTTGCTCAGGAAGTGAAAAAGCTTGTCCAAGTCCTCCTACCTTGATTCTTTTAGACGACATGGCAAAGGACTATTTTCATTTATACATAAATATATAGAATCCTGTTAATATATACAGAATATTATCTACTCATGTAGTGAATTGTACCTAAGGGTGTATTTTGACATATTTCTACCATAGTTGTAAGTTAGTTCAGATTGATTCAGTATTCTTACATTCTTACATATGAGACGCCGACATAACGTTGTTGGTATTTTAAGTCGAATATGAATGGTTATATGAGTGTAGTCCAGTTACTAACTGAGTTCAACTGCTCCTCAGAAAGGGCAATTTATTAATAGCCCAACAGCCAGAGCAACTAAGGGACCTATAGCTTTACGTGGAATCCGAACCACGTAGTGTTGGTCTGATTTTAAGCTAATTGACAAGCCTGATATTCAGTCATCTCCCCACACAACATCCGCACAATGATTACCACCCGACATGGACACCCTAGGCTTCTCTAGTAGTGTCCACGCCAATAGCAATCATCAAGCGGACGCCATGTCAGTTTTAAGAGGACCGAGCATCCAACCTATCGCCTGCAATCTCCCAAACACTGTGTCCCCATGTAGCTGGATTACAGCACTGCGCCACCAGTGCCGACTGTTTAAATTTTAATATTTAAATTCCTATTGAGGTTAAGAATTAATGACGACCTCGAACATTAAAAGGGGCACTAAAAATAAAGTTGTTTAGTGACTATTGATCAGGGCTGAAACTACAAACTCCTAGTTTGTTTATTGCCTTCAGATTACAGCTTTATATTACAAGTGTATTTTATAAAAAGGACACAAACAAAAACAAAATAAGATATACTTAACATACTTTTTTTGTAGTTTCATAACTATATTTATGTTAGAGTTAATAAAAAATGTTGCATAATAATAAGGGAAGTAATATCTCATTTTTCTTACGATAGAAGTTGTTCCGATTTTATTTGGTTAAAAGATATAAAGACCTTAGATTCTCCGAAAGGAACCATGTTGGATCTCAGCTTATTTTGGAGGAATAGGATTTACAATGACAGGTTGTGTGGAGGGTGGGGGGCTGAACCCATTTCAGTAGGTAACTCGACAAGACAACGTCTAAGGACGTTACATGCGTCATTTTATATTGGGTTAGTATTTCTGTCAAACTAATAATTATGTTTTAGCATATAATTATTCTTTTTTAACTTCATTAAGAATATAGTAAATTATTTATAATAATCTAAATAAAAATAAATACAATTATTTTACACTATGTGATAAGGTAGGTTAAATTAAACCCCTTTTATGTAAAAATCTAAATTATAGAAGATCAAACATGTTGCTTAATAAGTTGAATAAATTTATTTCGTTGCATAAATATAATTAGAAATTATATTATTAGTCAAAACGTATAATGTCATTTGCGTTAGTGAAATTAATTATTTTTATTTATGAAGCACTATTTTAAATGTGTAAACTACCTTTATCTTCCTAATTTATTTAATGATCATGGAATTGTAAATAAAAGTGGTGAGCTTAACATATAAATGTTAAATAACGTTTTACACTCATCTGAAGAACGCTTAAATATTTTTAGTCTAATTCTGAAATACTTCGTACCTTTATATGTAATACGTAAAGCCGTTTTTTGTGAACGCAACTCGTGCCTTATTTATTTTAGTACTTAGGCAAGTAAGTAAGTAATAATAATTAATAGGTGGCAATGCAAGTAAAGTTAGTCAGATAGTATAAATAAATGTAGTATTATGGATACAGTTAACCTAATATTATTTGTAGTCAAAAGTCACAGGTCGAGGCCAATGGCCCAGGAGTAACGAAAGCGAGTGACACAGTTGGCATGCGAAGCGTGCAGGTGTGTATCTCTAGTACACATATAATATGTTCATGTACAGTATATGACATGTTGTGTCTCATATTACATGTTGACAAGTTATCTCATTAATAATGTCAAACATGTTCAGGATCAAAATGCGCTCATCCCAATTTAATATGGGATAATAATTTTCTGATGGTTTTCATACTCACTAGGTTTATAAATAGTAGTGTAATTTGCCGGTGCTGGCTCACATAAATCAAATGGTTTGACAGGTGAGTTTTGTGACGTCACGGTGACGTCACTGTGACGTCACAATGACGTCATGGTGACGTAGGTTAGTACGTCACAGGGATAATTTGTGGGTCAAGGTCATTTGTGGGTTTTTTTAAAAAGGCTTCTTGGGCAGAACGACTGTTCTGTCCAAGAAGCCTTTTTCTTTTACTTTATTTAAAATATTACAAATTTTTACAATATGTACATCTTACAGACTAAACCTACAGTAACAAACTACTTAGTGCTGGCTCAGGATCTGGGTGATGTGTTCTCCTTGTCTGAGTCGTCTTTGTGTACATCAACCCTGAAGTCCGCTGTAGAGCTTGCAACTTCTTCACTCCCCATCACCTGCCTCAGTACTGCATTGTACAACTCCTCCCCACACTCGTCAGCTCCGATGCGGTCTAGTAACTTAAGGAAGTCGTCTTCGCGATGTAACACATCGCTACAAATGCAATAAATAGGCCCGAAAGTTGCCTCAGGGTTCGACCACATGCAGTGAGTGAAATGTTGACCGTACTTTGTAACTTTGGATTCAGTACAATTCATTCGAAACTTAGTACTCTCAATACTCTGCGCTATTGCACCCATAGCGTTCAACTTTTCCAGCGCCTCAGAACTCCAAGAAGATTTTGCAACCTGACGTTAAGCAACACCAGCTCCATATTTGTGTTCATATTGAATGTGATTGCTTCGACTGCTGGCGTGCAAGTGATGTTAGAAAGCAGCGAACTGTAATATATAAGAGGAAATTCATGGTGGGGGTAACATCATGTGGTGGGGGTTGCATGAATCCTCCTAGCGTGGTAAATTTCGTCTAAAGTCTAAAATTCCCGTCATATAGACTATAAATGCTTCAACATCAGTCTTAACGCGGGATTTCTATCCAACTTAATTTAAAACCTTCATTTTTACACTACTCACAAACAGAAATCTACGAATAAATACAGAGCTAAAGTGTGAAACGTAATGTAAGAGGTAAAACCTAAAAAGTTCACCAAGTTTTTTCCTAACGATGTTACCGAACCCCTTTAATACACCTACTGTTATAGAACGATGGTTAAAATATAGCAATATGATAGTGCTAAACAAATACTACAACTTTTAACTTAACACGGGTTTTTGATTCAACTTGTTCTTAAACCCTCACTTTTACACTACTCACAAACAACAATTTTAAATAGAAGCCTAAAGAATGATATGTAATGTAAGAAAACAAAAGGCAAAATCCTAAATAATCACGACATTTTTCCCGAACGGTGTTGTAGAAACCCTTTATTACACCTACTGTTATAGAACGATGGTTAAAATATAGCAATATAATAGTGCTAAACAAATACTACAACTTTTATCTTAACACGGGTTTTTGATTATACTTGTTCTTAAACCCTCATTTTTACACTACTCACAAACAACAATTTTAAATAGAAGCCTAAAGAGTGATAGGTAATGTAAGAAAACAAAAGGCAAAAACCTAAATAATCACAACATTTTTCCCGAACGGTGTTGTAGAAACCCTTTATTACACCTACTGTTATAGAACTATGGTTAAATATAGGAAAAATGATAGTACTAAACCAATACGACAACTTTAAGCTGAACATAGGAGCACAATCTTATTCAAAGATAAAGTTTGCAGAGCATAAACAATACGAGCCATCCTCAACAAGTGTTATTGCAGAGTGTAAACAATACGAGCCATCCTTAACCGATGTCTGGACATCTTGACCGGACATTCAACTCAGGTGGGAGCCTCGCGCGTTCACACGCTCCCCACTCCTACAAGCCTGTACACAGGGACAGCAAACATCACATCTTCAAGCTCCGTTGCCGGAGCAGGTCATCGGTGCTACGCAGCTCCAGCCACCCCAGCCTCCGCAGATAGCTCTAGCAAGCCTCCGACCTCTTCAAGCAGCTCGGCCAAGGACAGCAGCCTACTCCAGTCCACTCCCGGGATAGCAGCCAATCCAGAGTTGGCTCAAACATCTATCTCCTATTACCGTTCCTTAAGTCATTTGTTTACGGACACCAAACCGGCTCAAATGGCTTATCCTTGCTTACTGTCGTTCTGAGGTCTCCAAACCACCCGGCAGTAGGCACCCCGGCTCAAACATCTATCTCCTATTACCGTTCCTTAAGTCATTTGTTTACGGACACCAAACCGGCTCAAATGGCTTATCCTTGCTTACTGTCGTTCTGAGGTCTCCAAACCACCCGGCAGTAGGCACCCCTGTCATTATTTATGTGTATTTACTAATGAAACATGTGTTCTCTTTCAGAACTCTTCCCCTCTTCCTTTTACTGTTATGTAGTGCATGCTTAATCTTTCTTCCTGTACTGTTAGTTATCTAGTGCATGCTTGATTTATCTTGCTTTAGTAGCTAGTGCATAAAGCTAATTTTATATTATTACACACACACACACACACACACACACACACACACACACACACACACACACACACACACACACACACACACACACACACACACACACACACACACACACACACACACACACACACACACACACACACACACACACACACACACACACACACACACACACACACACACACACACACACACACACACACACACACACACACACACACACACACACACACACACACACACACACACACACACACACACACACACACACACACACACACACACACACACACACACACACACACACACACACACACACACACACACACACACACACACACACACACACACACACACACACACACACACACACACACACACACACACACACACACACACACACACACACACACACACACACACACACACACACACACACACACACACACACACACACACACACACACACACACACACACACACACACACACACACACACACACACACACACACACACACACACACACACACACACACACACACACACACACACACACACACACACACACACACACACACACACACACACACACACACACACACACACACACACACACACACACACACACACACACACACACACACACACACACACACACACACACACACACACACACACACACACACACACACACACACACACACACACACACACACACACACACACACACACACACACACACACACACACACACACACACACACACACACACACACACACACACACACACACACACACGGAATAACCCCAATGGCCAAAGGCTTTTTTTTTTTAACTTTTAAAAAATTGATGTTTGTGAGTAGTGTAAAATGACGGAACTAGAGCAAGTCGGTTCAAAATCCAGTTTTAGGATAAAAGTTGCTGTATTGGTTACTAGAACCATTTTGTTAGACTTAAACGTAGTTCTATCATAGTAGATGTATTAAAGGGGTTTTAGGAATCGTGAGTAGCGGAACTTTGCGGTATTGCAGTAGGTCTGACCAAAATCTCGTATTTGTTAATTAGGATCATTTTGTCACATTTTAACATAGTTCTATCAAAGTAGGTATATTAAGGGAAATCTTCAACAACATTAAACTCGATTTTTTTTTTTAATTTTATTATGTCCTTGACCTACTTTCGAAAGTGAATTATAGCTAAAACATGTACCTTCTTTTTATAAGATTTTACGAGACCTCCTCTCTTACGAATTTGTAGATATTCTCAGCTCTGGATCCGCATCACAGTCTTTAACCCAACCCACCAAAGTGATCTCTTAGAACAACAATGATTCCTTCAACGATACAAGTCTGTATTTATGTAAGACCTACACCTTCCCGATTGGAGAAAACTCAACAACCAATCACAGCAAAGCCACGCCCCCCCACTGAATAGAGAAAACTAGGATCGCAGCCTGCAGGAATCATTCGCTTACCAGCATCTACCATAGCACCAGCATCTACCACACCATCTTCTACTATGGACCCCAGCGTGAGGAAGCCAACCCTGCCACTACATCTGGGAAGCCGTCCGCAGAGGTCTATCCTGAAGCAGGCCCTAGAGGCGGCCGACATAGACTTAGAAAAGCTGGGAAGATCCCGCAAGCAGCTTTTCCCTACTAAAATCTGTCTGCCTCAACCGAGACTTTTTCCTGCCTCCGTCGCTACAATACCACTGCCTTCGCCTTCGACTACTGCCCGCCCTCTACCAACCACTGCATCTCTTACAATACCACTACCTTCGCCTTTGAGTACTGCCCACCCTCTACCAGCCGCTGCATCTCCCACAATACCACTGCTTTCGCCTTCGACTACTGCCCGCCCTCTACCAGCTACTGCATCTCTTTTTTCTCCGCTGTCTCTTCTGTCTCCGCTACCTCCCACTCCGCCTTTGAGGAAACTGAAAGCCTTCAGAGAGTGCCAGAAGGCGTGCAGAGCTCCAAGACCTCCTTGCACGCACCTGTTCCTGCGCGGGGGTAAGAAAGGTGAGAGATGTGGAAAGCCAAGCGCTCTTGGAGGAGTATTGTGTGCGAGACACAAGCCGAAGCGAACGGCTCCTGCAGCAACGGCAACTCCCTTCAAGCGGCTGCGAATAAACCGGCTTAAATCTGGGAAACGCTATTTCTATGTTCAGCGTATTTCAGATCGCGAAGTAGCCTTGGAATGTAGTGGTAAACGCTACAAACTGAAGTTACCTCGTGGACTGATAAACCCTGAACATCTAAATAAGCGACACTATATTATTCGCAACAGCTTGGGGACATCAGAGTGGAGACTTGCTCCCTCTAACACCCTACTTCCTTAAGCCTTCTTTCCATTCTATCAAACGGTCCTTTTCAGGACCCAAACGGCCCTTTTCAGGGCCTAACATTTTTAACTGATTAATGACCTTGACCTACTTACAAACAACCAATCAGAAGAGACCCCCCACTCTCGCGAGCTCTATATATACGCGCACACCTTGAAGACGGTATCATTTCTTCAAGCTCCACTGCCAGATCAACATCTCCTAGATCAGCGCCTCTTCAAGAAGCCCACTCCAGAACCTCTGCCTGCCCGCCTGCCCACAGCTTGCTTCAGGATAGCAGCCAATCCAGAGTTGATTCAGACATCTCTCTCCTATCACCTTTCCTTAAGTTATTTGTGTACGGACACCAAACCGGCGCAATGACTTTTTCCTTAAGTTATTTGTTTACGGACACCAAACCGGCTCAAATGGCTTATCCTTGCTTACTGTCTATCCTCAACAGATTGTTGTTCTGAGGCCCGAAAACCACCCAACAGTCTGTTGAAAAACCATCTTATGTTTGAGTCTTCTCGAGAATACCGCTGGGGGTCGTGAGCACCGCTTCACCCTTCCTCAATCTTACCTTCCAAAACCCAATCCCTGCACTTTGCTGTTCTAAGGCCCGCAAACCATCCAACAAAGTGCATCCTACCTACTGTCTTTCCGACAGAGTGTTGTTCTGAGGCCTGCAAACCACCCAACACTCTGTCATAATTGTGTATTAATATATACTAATAAGTTGTTTTTCTCTTTCAGCTTCTTCCCTCTTCCTCACAGCCTGCGAAGCCCACCCAGGACCGCAACCTGTCCACAGCTCGCTCCAGGATAGCTGCTAATCCAGAGTTGGCCCAGACATCCCACCCAGGACCGCAGCCCATCCACAGCTCGCTCCAGGATAGCAGCTAATCCAGAGTTGGCTCAGACATCTATCTCCTATTACCTTTCCTTATGTCATTTGTTTACGGACACCAAACCGGCTCAATGACTTTTTCCTTAAGTTATTTGTTTACGGACACCAAACCGGCTCAAATGGCTTATCCTTCCTTACTGTCTATCCTCAACAGATTGTTGTTCTGAGGCCCGAAAACCACCCAACAGTCTGTTGAAAAGCCACCTTATGTTTGAGTCTTCTCGAGAATACCGCTGAGGTCGTCAGCACCGCTTCACCCTTCCTCAATCTTACCTTCCAAAACCCAATCCCTGCACTTTGCTGTTCTAAGGCCCGCAAACCATCCAACAAAGTGCATCCTACCTACTGTCTTTCCGGCAGAGTGTTGTTCTGAGGCCTGCAAACCACCCAACACTCTGTCATAATAGTGTATTAATATACTAATCAGTTGTTTTCTCTTTCAGCTTCTTCTTGGGTATTAATATACTAATTTGTTATGTCTTCTTTTTCAGCGCCTTACATTATTCTTTACTCTTAACTTATATATAGTTAGTGCATGCTTGCTTTAGTAGATATATTGCATGTTTTGGTGTAGCATCTAAGTAGTCTGGATATATTGCATGTTTTTGGTTTAGCATCTAAGTAGTCTGGTGGAGCACACATACAAACAGCACACCTTTTTTTATTTTTTTTTTTATAAACATCTACATGTATATGATTATTCATATACAAACACTGATGCTTAAGATTCAATAGTACCCAATTGTGCGGTTGAGGATCTAAGGCATCAGAACATATTTTACAACACTTGAAGATTGTAAAAGCTAACGGAAGGCTTGTTGTATTGTTATTCAGCATCGGTTTATTACCCGTGCTGGAGAATAATATTTCGGCTAACCGTTATCTCTTACCACCTTCATAAAACAACCTTACATTATAATTTTTTTCTTTTTGGTGGAGCACACATACAAACAGCACACCTTTTTTTATTTTTTTATAAACATCTACATGTATATGATTATTCATATACAAAACACTGATGCTTAAGATTCAATAGTACCCAATTGTGCGGTTGAGGATCTAAGGCATCAGAACATATTTACAACACTTGAAGATTGTAAAAGCTAACGGAAGGCTTGTTATGCAGCATTGGTTTATTGCCCGTGCTGGATAATAATATTTTGGCTAACCGTTATCTCTTACTACCTTCATAAAACAACCTTACATTATTTTTTTTTTTTTATAAGATTTGGATGACCTTGACCTACATTTTGGACTTGTAATTTCACGTTACTTGCTGCTCTTTGTGTTAAACAAGCTGTTGAATCTTTATCTAGTTTGTCTATATGTACACTAAAAAATAAAAGAACTTAAACCCTCCTCATATGTATATTCTATATAAAGCGGTAAAAATCTTAGATTTAGTAATTTTTAACTACCTGTTAGTTTCAATGGTTGCTACCATCGTTATTATTCGTGTAATGAATGTATACGAGGATAGGAAGCCTCTCTTAGAAGACTTGTGGGTGCTGAAAGCAAAATACCCTACAATGGAAGTAGAGTACGATGGCGACGGTAATGAATGCCATCGATTCACTCAGCGCTTTCACGAAGTGTATATGAAAAACCCTTGGGTAAACGATAGTTGTAAAAAGGTGTTTGTTCAAGTAATTATAAACCCTTAACCCCCCCTTAGGAAAACGTTGTCAAATTACAATCATAGCTATCAAACTTATAACACAATGTTATTGCTTAACAATATGTTTAGTAACCTAGATGTCTGATTGGTTGGTCTGCATATATAAGAACAGGCTTCTGATTGGTTGGTTTGCGTATGTAAGAACAGGCTTCTGATTGGTTGGTTTGCGTATGTAAGAACAGGCTTCTGATTGGTTGGTTTGCGTATATAAGAACTTGCAAGTGGTGCTAACAATCATTTCTGCTCCAGACATAGTCCAATAAACAAGTGCAATGCATGTTTGCGGTGTTTGTCGTGAGCAATTTGAGGATGAAATTTTGCTATTGTGTCATCATGAGCTGTTTCACAAGAATGAAGAGGAAGAGCATCCTCCAGCTAGAGCAAGCGTTATTATGTATGCTCCACCACGAGACCTGAAAGTAGAGATTTTGGCAGAAGCTTTACAAAGATCTGCGGTAAGACATTTTAAAATAAAGAACTCTAAAAGTTACAATTTGGAAGAATTCTTATCCAAAACAAAAATGTTGATCATAGATACATTAGCAACAGAATTTCGAAGATTAAACTTTGTTAAATTTGGGTTGATTCTAGACGCTATATTTACTAATACCACAAATGAAGTATCGCCAAGAGGATTTATTACTAAAAATCAAACCATTATAGCAACAACAAACCTGGAAGATGTTGTGGATGACTTGTGTCAAGAACTAAAAACCAAACTTATTGAACATGAGGGAAGAGGATCTGGCTGGAGTTTATTGCATATAGATGGCTTGGATATAAGAGTGCACAAACACGGGTATGGTGATAGAGGTAGTAGCTACATAGAGCTTCCAGAAAAGATTTCTAACACTAAAGCATGCATAAATGTACAAAATGAGGATAATGAATGCTTTAGGTATGCAATGTTGGTTAAGTTTATAGAAGATAAAAACATTTGTAGACCTAACGCTAAATACAATCAATTAAGAAAAAAGTACAACTTTAACGGTATGACGTATCCTGTTTCTTTATCAGATGTTAGGAGGTTTCAAAAACAAAATCCTGCAACATCTGTAAATGTTTTTGGCTTAGATAATTCAAATAATGTATACCCTCTCCAATTAGCACAATTTGAAAGAACTGATCACACCGATCTGCTTCTCATAAAAGATGGAGATGTTTCTCATTTTGTATACATCAAGGATTTTAATGCTTTAGTTGCTAGACAAGTGTCGAAAGGCGAAAACATCGAATAACTGTATGTAAAAGATGTTTCTGCTTCTCAAGAGGATCTCTGCGAGGAAATCAATCAACATGGCTGCAAGAACATCAACTTCTTTGCAGTCAGAAGGAAGTCGCGCGAATATGTTTACCACCTCCAAGTCGTTGCAAAGTTGAATTTACAAAAGTTTGTCAGCAGTATCGAATACCTATTGTTGTGTATGCAGATTTCGAATCTTCACTTCTTCCTTTGGATATCGCTAATGCAGATCCAACTAGGCGAACCAAATATCAAATTCATCAACCAAACTCATACTGCATTTTAATAAAATCAACATTGAGTGAAAACCATTTACAGCTTTATGGTTTAACATCAATACCTCAAGTGTACAGAGGCGACAATGCTGCTGAACTGTTTGTAGATAAACTGTATGATATTGCAAACAAAGTGGAGGTATTGTACTCCCGTATTAAACCCATGCTCCCGCTAACAGATCTTCAAATGAGAGAGCACGCTTCTGCAACACAATGCTACCTGTGTGATGGTTGTTTTTCCTCTAATAACAAGGTACGCGACCATGATCACTTAACAGGCTTGTACCGCGGAGCTGCATGCAACCGATGTAACATTAATTACAAACTACCTCGTTTTATACCTGTTATTCTTCATAATTTGAGCGGGTATGATTCACATTTTATAGTTCCCCAGTTGGGAAGAGATAATGGCAGTATCGATGTACTAGCAACCAGCATTGAAAAATTTATTAGTTTTTCTAAAAAAGTAAATAAAATCAAATTGAGATTTGTTGACTCTCTACGATTCATGCTTTCTAGCCTAAGCAAATTAGTTGATAACTTAAAGAAAGAAGATCTAATTGAAACATCTAAGATTGTAGCTGCTGACAAGATGGATTTAGTGCTAAGGAAAGGAGTTTTCCCATACGATTACATAGACAGCTTAAGAAGATTTGAAGAAACCTCGTTACCACCTATAGAATCATTTTACAGTAAACTGAATGAAGAATGCATAACTCTTGAAGATTACCAACACGCCTGCAAGGTTTGGAAAGAACTAGGCATGAAGACCTTAGGGGATTACAGCGACTTCTATGTGAAGCTTGATGTAACACTTCTCTGCGATGTGATGGAGGAATTTCGTAATACTTGTATGGAAGCATACGGTTTGGATCCATTACACTCATACACCTCTCCAGGTTTAGCTTGGCAGGCTATGTTAAAAGAGACCAAATGCAAACTGGATTTATTAAATGATATTGATATGGTATTGATGGTGGAATCTGGAGTTAGAGGAGGATTGACCCAAAGCGTTACAAGACATGTTAAGGCGAATAACAAGCATGTGCCTGATTATGATTGTAACAAAGACTCTTTATATATAGGATACTTTGATGCCAACAATTTGTACGGGTGGGCAATGAATAACCCGCTACCTCACGGTAATTTTGCATGGGTGAACCCTGAAACTCTTAAGGACATATCAAGTATTCCAAAACTTGGTGAAATCGGATACATCCTAGAGTGTGATTTTGAATACCCCGAACAAATACACGACCACCATTACGATCTCCCTCTACTCGCTAGGTCAGAAGTTCCTCCTGAAGGTAAACACCCTAAATTAATGATGACTCTTAAACATAAAGAGAGATATGTTGCCCACTTTTGGATAGTGCAACAAGCATTAGAGTTAGGTCTTCGAATTACAAAAATTCATAGAGCTATGCAATTTTCTCAATCATGCTGGTTAAAACCCTATATTGAGTCAAATACAAAACGCAGAGCTGCTGCTACATCCGAATTTCAAAAGGACTTTTTTAAACTAATGAATAACTCGATTTTTGGAAAAACCTTAGAAAACAAGCGAAAACATAAAAATGTTAAGCTAATTTGTGATGCATCAAAATTGGAAGATTTAGTCAAGCAACCAAATTTTAAAACATCTATAATAATTAATCAAAATCTAGTTGCTGTTGCCATGAACCCTGCAAAGATAGTTATGGACAGACCTTTGTATGTAGGTATGTCCATCTTAGACATTTCCAAGACCCACATGTACGATTTCCACTACAATAAAATGGTCCGCTTTTATGTTCGAGATAGAATCGGAATATCATACATGGATACCGACGCATTTATATATTGGATAAAAACAATCGATATGTATGAAGACCTTAAAACATTTCCCCACAATAATGATTTTGATTTTTCCGAGTACCCTATCACTCACCCAACTTACGATGGTGGTATAAATAAAAAGGTTCTAGGAAAGTTTAAAGATGAGACCAACAGTGTACCAATACATGAAATCGTGGCATTAATGTCAAAAGTATATGCAATAGAAACTAGCGATACAAGTAATATTATCAAAAAAGCAAAAGGTGTTAAAAAAATATTTCTAAAAAAGAAACTGCAGTTTGAAAACTACAAGAAGTGTCTTTTTGAAGGTGAAGAAGTAATTGCAACGTTTAACACTATACGAAGTTTTAATCATCAGTTATGCAGCGTAACCGAAAGGAAGAAGGCTCTGACAGCCAACGATAACAAACGACACATTCTTGAAGACAAAGTGCACACGCTACCTTTTGGACACTACTCACTCAACAGAATAGATGATTGAAATGTCTTTTACCAGCATTATTGAATAGCAAAAAAGCCCTTTTAAGGGCAAAAAAAATTATTAGATTTTAAATGACCTTGACCCGATTTTAAGCGTAGCATATGTTAAAAGCTGTATTTAAATATTATTACACTGCAAGGTTTAAACAGTGATGATTGAATACTGTTAGAGGTTGCTTTGTATACCAAGATGACTCTTAAAAGTGAGGTTATTAACGAGCTGCACAAACCAGCTAGAATAAACTTTCCTAGGAGGAATACTATCCTAAAAGGAGTAAATGATTTGTATCAAGCAGATTTGATAGAGGTACAACCTTATAGCAGATTTAATAAAGGATTCCGTTACATTTTAACATTTATAAACTGTTTTACAAAAGTTGCCGATGCAGCTCCTTTAAAAGATAAAACAGGTAAAAGCGTTGCTGCAGCAATGGAAAGAATATTAAAAAGAGGGGGACATATAGTAAAACATTTACAAACTGATGATGGTAAGGAATATTTTAACAAAGTCTTTACGGATATGATGAAGAAATATAACATAAACCATTACTCAACAAAAAGTGAAAAGAAAGCAGCTATTATTGAAAGGTTTAACCGAACCCTAAAGGGAGCTATGTATAAAATGTTTTCAGTTAGAGGTAAGCATGTTTGGCATGATGTGTTGACAAAGTTAATTAGCGACTACAATAACACCTTCCACAGAACTATAGGAATGAAACCAGTTGAAGTAAGTAGGGAAAATGAAGAAGAAGTATTAAAAATTATTAAAAAGAACACCAAACCTAAGGACGATAAAAGAAAACCAAAAACTTACAATGTCGGAGATAAAGTACGCATAAGTAAGTATAAAGGTGTTTTCGATAAAAAGTATTTACCAAATTGGACGAATGAAGTCTTTACAATCCATCGAGTACAACCAACACATCCGGAAACATATATTTTAAAGGATAATAAAGGAGAGATTTTAGAAGGAGGTTTCTACGGTCATGAATTGTTAAAGTCTTTTGTTGGTGATGTTTACTTAGTAGAAAAGGTACTGAAAAGGAAGAAGGATAAGCTGTTAGTGCGATGGCTGGGGTTTAATAAAAGTCAGGATTCTTGGATTGATAAAAAGGATTTGGTTTAGGTTAAACACAGCAGTGTAATCAGAAACCTTGAATACGATGGAGATAGTTCAATTTGAGGAACATTTCAATGTAAATAACATAGATAATCTAACAGTAGACAAAGTTACTACCATAGTGGGAAAGCACGGTCCATTGCTGCCTGATACTGTTAGATGTTTAGTCACTGGACCATCCAATTGCGGAAAAACTAATGTTGTATTTAACCTCATCACAAATCCAAACGGATTAAGGTTTAACAACTTATATATTTTTAGCAAGTCCTTGCAACAACCAAAGTATCAATTGTTGCGCAAAATACTTTCTGAAATACCTGATGTAAGTATGTATGAATACGATAGTAACGAAAAAATAATGCAACCATCTCAAGCTAAACCTTATTCAATCTTTATATTTGATGATGTGTCTTGTGAAAACCATGATACAATTAGAAGCTATTTCTCAATGGGGAGACACAATAAAATAGATTGTATTTACATAGGTCAAACATACAGTAAGATACCTAAACAGCTTATACGCGATAATGTCAACCTTTTGATATTGTTCAAACAAGATGATACAAATCTGAAGCATGTATATAACGACCACGTTGGTGCAGACATGATTTACAACAAGTTCAAAGAGTTATGTGGAAGAGCGTGGGAAGATATTTACGGATTTGTTGTGATAGATAAAGATCGTGAACTAAAAAGTGGACGATATCGCATAGGGTTTGATAAGTATGCAATATTACAATAATCTTTGATAAATGTGTTCTCATTTACTACCGTTTACTCCTACTGTTAACATGGATGAGCAAGAAAGACTGTTAAAAGAGATAAATGCGCTAAGTGATTCTATTCGCCAGAAAAACAGAGCTTTGAGAATGGGTATAAGTGAGAGGGAGAAATATTTGGAAACAACCTTTAAACCAGTGATCCAGCCCCTTAAGGAACTAGTTCAAGGAGTAAGTCAAGCAAATCCTCCTACAGATGGTGATTTAATATTACCAGTACCAAAGTATGAAAAGTATGAGAGTGATGAAATTAAAAATGAAGAATCTGAAACAACCGATGAGGATAGGGATCAGAGCGTGATAGATGAAGAAGAAGATGCCTTAACAGACCCTACTGAGGTAACTAAAAGAGCAGACGCTAGCGAACAAACAGAAGAAGAAGGGGAAGAAAGCGATATTCCTCCTTCCAACATTAGCAAGTTAGGATTAGATATAGCATTAACAGGTGTTCTAGGAAGAAAATATTTACTGAAAATGCTGCATTCAACACCTGTAACAAAAAAATATCATGTCTATGGTGCTCGACTTGATGAGGATGGTTTAAAGATAGGAAATAAAAACTTAAACGTCGATGAAAAAGATAACATATTGATTGGGGAAAAGAAATACAAAGGAACTAAAGGTTTATTTGAATTAATATTTAAATCCAAGCCAGAGAACTATACAAGAACAGATTTAAATACATTTAGAGAAATTTGTCAACATACTAATGCACATCGTAAATCTTACGCTCCAGACGCTCCTTTACATAAAAATGTATCTTTAAAGTATAAAAATATAATATCTCAACTATTTTTACCCAGACGTAGTCAGTTAAAACGAAAAGCAACTTCTACTGAAAAAGTGAATATTCCCTCTAAAAGAAATAAAACTGGTGAAGGTTTATTGAAAAATGTTTATAGTACAAACATTATTTACTACAACAATATAAACAAACTGGTAACACGTATGAGATTATTGTACGAAGCGATGGAAGCTGGCCATACGGGTCTCGATAACGAATGGGTGGCATTAACTGCAGAACTTAGGAATAAAGGTGTTATAGAATAACAAATATATATTAAGAGTATTTTTTATATGCACTGTCAGTACTCTGCTATAAATAGACATGAGAAGACGATCAAGGATTAGTCGTGATATACATCTCGTTAGAAAAGGTGGAGGAGTAGTATCTTCAACTTTATCCCGTATATTTAATCCTTTGAAAAATATACCTGTTGGAGCAATTGTCAACACTGCGATAGACGCACTACCCATAGAGCTTCATCTTCCAGGAGGTTATCAATACTGCGGACCAGGAACAAAACTACAAAAAAGACTAGCCCGAGGAGATACCGGAATAAATAAATTGGATCAAGCGTGCAGAGAACACGATATAGCATACTCAAAGTTTAACGATTCTGCTAATAGAACAGTGGCAGACAAAATCCTAACAGAAAAAGCTTGGAATAGAGTGAAATCAATAGACGCTAGTGTTGGTGAAAGAGCAGCAGCTTTAGCGGTGGCAGCAGCTATGAAAGGGAAAACATCGTTTGGTGGTGGTAAAAAGAAAAGTAGAAAGCGGTCGCAGAAATCTGTTGGTGGTGCTTTAAGCAGGGGAAAGAAAAGGAACGCTAAGAAGAGGAACAGTAGGAAGACTTCAATATGGTCCATGTTAAAAAAGGGAAACGGTCTTTATTTAAAACCATACCGTGTGTACTAAACAATAAGGAAAAGCTAATATTACCAAATCAAGCGTTAAGTAATAAAGCCTTACTACAGTATGCAGCTTGTTTAAAAATACCATTCTTTAGAGGTGTTTTTATGAAAGACAACCTACCACGAGATATTAAAGTTAATGAAACCGGTGTTGTCAATCTTGATAATAGTGAAGGACCTGGAACCCATTGGGTATGTTACAAAAAACTTGGTAAGACTGTATTCTACTATGACAGTTTTGGAAACCTCCCACCTCCGAAAGAACTTGTACATTACTTTAACCCCGCTGATCATATATACTACAATTACACAAGACAACAACCGTCAGATACATCTATTTGTGGACATTTATGTTTAGAGTTCTTAGCTACAAGTGTTAGTCAGCTTTAAGATGTCTTCGTATACAGTGTCCTTTACAGGGAATTCATCAACATTGCGCAGTGTACTTTTTCCTGCGTTAAGATTGCAAAAAGGTAAATTGTGGGAAGCAGCACTGCTGGATTTTACAACGTACAACTCTATTCCAAACATAACAGAAAACGTTAATATAAACTTCATTACTCTAAAAGTGTTGACAACAATGGAAAGGTAATGAAACTTGAAGAATTGCAATTACCAACAGGTTCATATGAGATAGATGATATAAATAAAATGTTACAAGAAAAGCTTGGTAAAGAAAACATTTCAATTACAGGCAACAACAACACTTTAAAAACGGAGATAAAATCCAAATATTTTATAGATTTTAGCAAGGAACATTCAATTGGCGGTTTATTAGGTTTTCCTAAATCAACGCCAATGCTAAAACCGAATGAGCGGTACACCGGTGAAAACACTGTGAATATTCTAAAGGTAAACGCTATCAATGTTGTATGCAATATTGTACAAGGATCATACAAAAATGGAGAAAATAGTCACATATTGCATACTTTCTACCCATCCGTTCCACCAGGTTTTAAAATTATTGAGAAACCTAATAATCTCGTGTACTTGCCGCTGAACACCAGTTACGTCTCAGACATCGTCCTGGACATAGTGGATCAAGACGGAAACGCTATTGACTTTAGAGAAGAGACTATTACTGTCAGGATTCATTTTAAAGTAAACGTGTAAAAATAATTAAATGGGATTATCTTTTAAAAAGACGGGATCAAGTATTAATAGAGCCAGTAGCTCATTGACAGCTGACGAGTTAACAAGTGATAATCGTCAATTTCTTGAAGATTTAGGATTTAAAATAAAAGACTATGGATATTCTGGATATAACCCACGGTCCAACATTCGACGAGAGCCTTTGGGAGAAGGAGTATCATACACACAACCCTTACGCTTCATCGAAATTAAACAATAATGATGAAATTCGTATCCCTATTCAGCAACAAGACATCTACACTCTACCATCAGAGAGCTATCTCTATGTCGAAGGGAAAATTACCAAGAAGGATGGAATAACGACTGGAAGTACTGTACCTTTTATCAATAATCCTATAGCCTATTTGTTTGATGAAATCAGGTATGAATTATCAGGTGTTACTGTTGACTCTACTAAAAAAGTTGGTATTGCCACAACATTGAAAGGATTAACATCTATAGCTCCGAATGAAAGCTGCTTTCTGCAAGTAGCAGGATGGATTGCACCGAAAAAGGAAAGTATTGCGCCAAATAGTGATGGGAGTTTTGATTTTCATATACCACTAAAACTTCTGCTAGGTTTTGCTGAAGACTACAAACGAATAATCATCAACGTTAAACAAGAATTAGTGCTTTTACGCGCACCAAACGATAAAGATGCAATTGTAGCCCCTGCAGGCGCTACCAATGACAACTTAGAATGGAGCTTAACCCTACAGAAAGTTGTATGGAGAGTACCGCACCTAAGACTATCAGATACTCATAGAATTACTTTGCTAAAACAGCTGAAGGCGGATCGTGACATTGTTCTACCTTTCAGAAGTTGGGAATTGCATGAATATCCAATTCTCCCTGCAACGCAACGACACTCATGGACTGTAAAGACATCAACTCATTTAGAAAAGCCTAGATATGTAATATTTGGCATGCAAACTAATCGAAGAAACAACATCACAGCTAACGCAGGACAATTTGATCATTGCAAGTTGACAAATTGTAAACTGTTTTTAAATTCACAATTTTTCCCATATGACAACTTACACATTTCCTTTGATAAGAAGAGATATAGTGTGTTGTATGAAATGTACGCACGGTTCCAGAACTCATATTATGGTAAAGTAAACACTCCACTGTTGTCTCCTGAAGAATTCAATTCCATAGCGCCTATTGTAGTCATAGATTGTTCTAAACAAAATGAATCTGTAAAATCGTCTAGTGTTGATATAAAGTTAGAACTTGAGTTTGAAGCCAATGTCCCGAACAATACAAGTGCGTACTGTTTGATTCTACATGACAAGATCGTGACATATACGCCTTTAACAGGAGTTGTTAAAATGGTATTGTAGGAAAAGATTTAAAATTGTTCTTTATTCTCTAAAGAGGGTATAAATAGCTGAACTGTGCACACATTTTTAGTTAGTCACGAGCTGTGATAGAGACAACACTGCACATCCACCATGAGTGATACTTCAGAGACACCATTATTGGATAATGGAATGGAAGAGTCGACAACCGTTGAAGCAGAGGAGCAAAACGCAAAGGTTATAAACAAGAAGAAAAGGAAGATTGAACATGAAGCTCCGATTACGCTTTTAGCAGAAGTTTTTCTCCGAGTTATGTACCCTATATCGACTTGTATGAGTAAATGTTTATCTGCAGGTCTTGTTAAGTCTTAGGGATATTTACCTACTGTTATCTTACACCATGGACCAAAATCTGTCCAGTTTTCAGAGACGGCTTGGGACTCATTTGTTAAACATTTACACCTAATTGAATGCTATTTAGCCAACAATATAATCGGGCGAAAAACTAATGTAAGATTGTTAGATAGTGACATTGAGATTGATGTTGTTAAGCAACGTGGAGACCAGCAAGTACGAATAAGAAACTTAAGCAAACACGAAGATAAACTACAATTAACGCAGCAAGAATTCTTTATTTTAAATGCCATTGCTTCACCTGTAACCAGATATGTAAAGCAATTAGCATTTTCAGAACCAATTCTTCAAGATTATTTAATACATACAATGGAAACACAACCTGATGTACCTATACTCTATAGTCCTATCGACACATCCATCTTTAACAGAATCCCTTACGAAGTTGAAGTGTGGCGAGGTTTAAGAGATTATATAACTAAGCCTGACAAACAAGACCCGCAGAATGAACATATGTATTCAAAGGAGAACCTTTCAGAGTAAAGTGTCATACTTGTATCTGTGGGAGTAGGCCTATCTGGGGATGGTGCCCACGTTAAATAAACACCAACGCGCCGGGAACTGTACGGCATGATATAAAACGTATCTACCGTGGTGCGGAAACCAGTTCACTTTGTTGTTACAATGAGTAACAATATACACTCAGCTTCAGTTAGATTCAGCGAAAATGTTCACATTATTAAGGAGAACCCTTGTGTGGTAGAATTCCAGGCTTTTATAGGAGATGATAAAAAGTATATTATCAAAGAGTTGGTTTTTATTGATATAAATAATGGAGTTGACTATATATTTTTATTTAAACCGCCATTTGACTTCAAAACATTAAGTAAAAGAGCGAAGATTACAAACAGATGGTTAACAAATAATTATCATCACATCAAATGGGAAGAAGGTTTTAGCGATTATGACACCCTAGATAACATTATGTACCACTTCTGTTCAAAGTTTAAAACATTTTATACCACAGGAGCAGAAAATCGTAATTGGATTCAATTGTTTACGTCTGGAAATGTTTATAATACAGTTATTGATAAAGCTTTTAAACTACATAGAGATATAGCATGTATTTCCGTTCAAAACCATGCACATATGTATGTCAATTGTGCGTTGAAGAAAGCTAAGCGTTTGGTGGGGTTTTTACAAGATCCGTTAGATTGTTGCAGTGGTGGGGATATTGGAGGGTATATATACACCACAACACCACTGACAATGCATCAGTATTACTCTGACTTTACAGAGGAAACATCTACATCAGCTTCAGATGGCATCTCCACAGTACCTTCAAACGTTGGTTGAGCAATTCAATGCTCAATCCAAATCTTCGGTGCTGCTAACGAAAAGGTGCTCAGAACTCAAAGAGCACAAGCACTACATCATTCACCACATTAGAAAGATTGATACAGCTGTCGGTGACGCAGTATTAGTTGCATTAAGTGATGCACCATACGTTCCAGGTGATGAACCCAAGTTTCAAGTCTTCCTACCAAAACGCTTTGTACATCTACTGCAGAATGAAGACGTGAGGAATATTCAGCCAGGAGCGCTCTATCTCATCTCCCATGGTGTGAGTGGGAACAATTCTACAGAACTCTCTCTTCACCTTTCCTCATCTAGTCAATAGTTATAAGACTTTTGTATTTTTTAGTGATAAGACATGATTGTAATTGTGGAAATAAACTTTACTTTTTTAAAAACTCGTTTGGGTGACCTTGACCTACTTTCTGTCTTGTATAAAACAGCTTGTTCCAATAGAAAGATTGTAGTGTCAGTATGAGTGTGGACAAGTTTGGTCGATTTGATCAGAGTGTAGCAAAGACCCAGTCTGAGGCCCATAACGCAGTAAATGCCGCTTATGTGCAAAAGAATTGTCTATCATTATCAGATGTAAACGATCATTATGATGCTAAAAACAGAACTATTAGAAATGTTTCCACACCCCTTCTACAGAATGATGCAGCAAATATGCAATTTGTACGGAATTATAGTTTAAAAAGGACTTCTGACATGCAATTTTCAGCTAATAACAAATTTATAAGAGAGTTGCGTGATCCAGTCTTAAATTCGGATGCTGCAACTATGGGTTTTGTTAAAAGGTCGTCCTTAAAAAGGACTCATCCTGATGGAGATATTGATATAGAAGGGAAATTGCTTAGAAACCTTGGTAATCCCGTTTTACCTACAGATGCTGTTAATATGAAATATGTATTATTAAACACTCCAAGACAGCATATTGACCATTGGACGTTTGATAATAAAAAATTGAGCAATGTCCAAGACCCTACTTATGACGGGGAAGCTGTCAATTTACGATCACTAAAGCAGTTAGGTTTAATCAGAACATTTGAAGCTAAGAGTCATTATGATGCTAAAGATTATAGAATTGTTCATGTAGGTAATTCCAAAGATGATAATGACGCCGTTAATGTAAAGGTGTTAAAAGATTATGTTGCAAGATATATCACGCATCATGAGGGACAATTGGAACGGTTATCTTCAGCAATATTTGATTATATTCATCGATCTTCAGGGAAGTCTGCTGAGCTAGGTATAACAAACACAAACTATTTGGATTGGGATAAAATACTTAATAAAAAGATATTGGAAGAAGATGAGTCAGAAGACCACATAAGGCAAAAAGACCGCATGACGTCACTACATCACTTTGAGGTATAAAAGGAAGTGCACGTTCATTTTACAATCATTCGATTTTCTACATTCAACTGTGTCGGTCACATACTACAAAACCAAAAATGAATACCAACATGGTGATGATTATGTTTGAATTACGGTTCTGCAAACGCACCTGGTCTCCACAGTGTAAAAGTGTTCTTAACATGATGGCTGAGTTAGCCCAGAACATTGAGGACAGGAAGAAACGCTTTAAGTGTACTGAGGTGACCATCTCTAGATATGGTGTACATTTTATTGAATGTCTTTGGGCAAATCCCGATACAAATGTAGGCCCTGATTGCTGCGTTTGCAGCCGCATAAAATATGATGAATACAAATTTGTTAAATTGTTTGAAAGACTTGGCCCCAGTGAATGCGGAGAAGATTTGTATAGACGATTGATTGGATATATAAAAGGTGATGACTCAGAAGTTGAGAAGAAAAAGGATGAAGAACCAGTGGTACGAGTAAAGCAATTATGGATGAGATCTGTGGAATGACAGGGGGTTATAGTATATATATGACGAGGATTTTAGACTTTAGACGAAATTTAACACGCTAGGAGGAATAATGCAACCCCCACCACATGATGTTACCCCCACCATGATTTTTCTCTTATATATTACAGTTCGCTGCTTTCTAACATCACTTGCACGCCAGCAGTCAAAGCAATCACATTCAATATGAACACAAATATGGAGCCGAAGTTGCTTAACGTAAGGTTAGCAAAATCTTCTTGGAGTTCTGAGGCACTGGTAAAGTTGATTGCTCTGGAGGACTTGTATAATGCAGTACTGAGCCAGATGATGGGGAGTGAAGAAGTTGCAAGCTCTACAGCGGACTTCAGGGTTGATGTACACAAAGACGACTCAGACAAGGAGAACACATCACCCAGATCCTGAGCCAGCACTAAGTAGTTTGTTACTGTAGGTTTAGTCTGTAAGATGTACATATTGTAAAAATTTGTAATATTTTAAATAAAGTAAAAGAAAAAGGCTTCTTGGACAGAACAGTCGTTCTGTCCAAGAAGCCTTTTTCAAAAAACCCACAAATGACCTTGACCCACAAATTATCCCTGTGACGTACTAACCTACGTCACCATGACGTCATTGTGACGTCACAGTGACGTCACCGTGACGTCACAAAACTCACCTGTCAAACCATTTGATTTATGTGAGCCAGCACCGGCAAATTACACTACTATAAATACGAAAGTACATTTTGTAAGCAATAAATATATTCATTGCTTTATGTTCTTGGTCTTCTAAAGAGTTTGAAAAATTACTACAGAAACTAGTTATGAAAGCGATTATTGATAAGTATTAATAATTTTAATTCCTATCCACATGTCACATTCATATTATGTCCCAACGTATTTTTTTTTTTTTTTATTATTATTTATAAAATACGATATTTACAGCTTAAAGATTCTACCACATCAAAAACTAAAAAATCTTTACAAACAACAAAATTTCATACTAAACATTTTCCGAAATTAATTACGAAAAAAATATAATTTACTGAACGTAAATTACCATCAAGATTTGGAATAATAAAATGGTTATGAGTTATTTTTCTTGTATGATATTTTTATCATAAGATTGTGTTCTTATATAGATTTCTGATACATCAAACAGAAGGTCAAACATGTGGTGCGAATAGTATTAATGTTTATTGTAATGAACTAAGAAACAACAAATAAATGTATATAATTAATAAAAAAATATTGTACAGTAATTTTTCTGGTTATTATTACAGAATATTTATATTTTTGTTAGTTTAAAAGAATAATTATTGTATTTAATTATAATAAATAACAAGTAAAACTATTTTTCCAATAGTCTATACAAACTTTTCTCCTAACTTACATGTTTATATAGGAAAATGTAATTTGGATAAGAGCGTACAAAATAATGTATTATATCTTAAATATATATTACTGAATGGAGACAAACATTTGATAAATAAAAAATGTCTAGTATACGAAATATGTCAAGGCTAGATGACTGATTTTGAACAAACAATATGATGTATATTTAGTCCAATGGTATGAGTTAAAATGTTATTTGACAAAAAAATTACGAAGGTCTGGAAAGAAACCTGTGGAATTGTTCTAGGAGAGCAGTGGCGTATTTAAGGTTATATTGATCCAGCCAAATTACACGTCACTATCCAAGGGAGCCAGTCTTATTGTGTCTCTGCATTGCTGGGACCAGCTGATTTTACATGTATAGCTTCCCTTAGACTAACATCTTTCAAATTTTTTGTAAGTTACTAAATTATTAATTTTGATAGATAAAAACATAAATAAATAAGGTGTTCATTTTGGAGTGGTTTTCAAGAAATTATGCTGAATTACAAAACAACTCAAGTCATATTACAATTATTTAAAAAAAATGAAATAAGTTATTCGGTACAGTTATATATGGATATATCAGCTTGCATTATACATTATATACTTATATACATTTTTTATGTGTAGTTTCAGATACATCCTGGCCTGTTATGCTGGAGGACAGTTCATTGAATCATTTGGAAGCAAAGTTTGCAAGTAGTTTTCTTTCAATATCACTGCGAATGCGAGGCATCTCCAACACTCGATCCTGTCTAGTACTGCGAGATTTGACACCTGTATTTTAGGTTTTCCCTCAAATATCCTGGCCTACCAGTGTAAGGATTCTGTAAACTAGGCATGAGGAGCGCAGGGTACAGGTATCAGTCACAGTCAGCAATCCCAGCGATTGTCGCACCTCCAAAACATGGCCACACTTTCTTAGCCCACATACGTATCTGACACACATGTTTTTCACTTTCTGTAACTTTTCTAAAACCCCTTTAGACGCAATGTTGCCATACACAGGAACGCATTAGTCAACCATTGAGAGCACAAGAGCTTGGACAAGACGAAACCTGGTCTCTCTAAGAAACATGTACCTATGCTTTTATAACATTCTTAGTCGAATGCTGACAAACATCACTTACATGACCAGATAATGTGAGGCCATTTTTGAGCATGAGGATGATTATTGGTCCAAAAACATAGAAGTCTACTTTTCTTATTTTATATATAGCCACTATTACTAAACATATGTTTTTACAATAATGCAATTTGATAAGTACGTAATTTCTGTATCATAATTAATTTTCATTTCTATTTTCAAAAAATTTCAACGTGTTTGAATTTGTATTCCTTTGTTATTCCCTCTGGTCTGATAATGGTAAACGTGATTTTCCGAAATTAATCCCCATAACATTTGTACATTTTTAATCATACTGTAATAGGTTGTGTTTTGTGGCGTTCACTTGATTTGTATCCATGCCAAAACATAATATGCTACTTAAGAAAAACAAATAAAATTTTTTAAATTTTTACCAAAATATTATAGTTTGTCTAGCAATATTAGTGAAATGTAATACAGGTTTGAACAGAGACATGTCATTAAAATATATTGATAGTCTGCACAATCTTCTAAAAACTATGGCGTCTAGTAGCTGGATTACAACACTGCACCACCAGTGCCGATATATTTTATAATCTGTCGTATTAATACCGACACGGTACCACCCAATGATTCCCACCTACGTGAGATATTTGGAATGTCCGTGGTGAGTTGTAGTCAGGCTGCGGATGTTGTATGGGGAAGAGAACTGAGTATATGACTTGTTATTTATCTTAAAATCATACAACGTGTAAATCAGATGCCACGTGAAGCTGGAGGCCATCAGTTGTCCTGGTTATTGGAAAATAAATGGCCCTTTCTGTAGAACATTATAGGCCCTACCTCAATTAATAACAATGACTACACTCGTTCATCTGCACTTATCACAATTCACAATATTCGCCCCTCACGTTCACCAACATCTTTACAATTGGCATCTTCATAGTGAAACATTTTTATTTAAGCAATATAATAGTAAGTTTACCGTTTCATACGTTGTATTTTTATAAAATATATTTGACCTTTCCAATTTAATTATTCATTTTTCTAAAGAAGCTATATACATTCCATAATTAGTTTGTATGAATTAAATATATTCTCTAATTGACGAGTAGTTAATAGAAATACTAGTACTGTATTCACATAATATCTAATTACCATAAAATAATTCCCTTTTGTAAATTATTAGAAGTTACGAATTAAACATTTGGGATTTTTCATAGAGATCCTCTTTTTTATCTTAACATTACTGCCAAATGAATTTGCAACGTTAAGATACTGTTAACAGTAAAACAATAATTTTACCCTTACAAAATGTATTTCTAGTTATTCAGCCAATCTAAACAAGTTCTCTGACTGTAAAGCCATTTAAGGCTAGTGATAGCATTCACTTCATGTTGCTTTAATCCTAGATTAATTCGCAATGATAGATGTAACGGAGGTCCCCGGGGTTTGTGTAGTGAGCTGGTGGGGGAGGTAGGGGAGGTAAGTCGTGACGTCACAGCCCGCGTGTGATATTGATCAGCTTACTACGTCATAAGCCTCAGTGTACTCTAGGTGGTGAGGGAGGATTCTTGCTCCCTGATAGCCTCTTAGAAACAAACACACATTAATTATATAAACTGTGAATGACCCTCAAAACCATTATAATTAAAGCAAAGCAAATAAATGATATTTTAAATATATTTCCATCAGGGAAACTACTGAATTTAAATAATCTTAGACAATCATAACCATAAGCTTGGTAATATTAAATATAAATTTCATACTCTTTACTGTTTTATTACGAAAACAAGAATAACACTTTAAAATACAAACTATGCACTATAATTTGTATTACTTCCTTATTAGTGTATCCTTAGTATCAACAATATGGCAACTAAAATTAAATATATATTATAATGTTAAGTTTGTATGATTTTGATATAAACTGAAAGTCAGTTTGATAGTAATGATCATACAATCCTTTAAGATCATATCGTCATTTATCAATCATTACAAATAATTCAAAAGAACGTTTGAAACTTTGATGATTTTCTATGAAATTTATGAGTAATAATTTTCATTTTAGCAACAAAATAAAACTATTCAAAGAATGTTTTCAGTTTAGCGGAAAATGTAATAAGTTGAAATTGTACACATTATCACCTATAGTTTAAGGTCAAATTTATAGTCATAATTATCGTGTACTCTATAATTTAGTAGTAGTAGTAATAAAATATTTCGTTTTAAGTTTTTGATTTATATCACGGTAGTTTTAACAGCGTTTTGAACATTCAATCAACAACGAGGCAAACAAATAGATTTAACTGAAAATATATAAAAGTTGTATCCTGAAATGTTAATATCCTAATCAAATGATATATTATATATCAGTGGTCATTTCACCAACATCATACTAGTAGACTTAGACTCAAATTAATTATAATTAACCTAAAAATTAATTATAAAACAAAATCGTTAACCTTTTTCTAATGCATCACCAACCACTCTGACATATATATGTGAATAATCCTTTTATAGCATTTATTTATTAAATTTTACTTTGTATGGTTTAATTTCATTAGTTAATTTTTAAAATAAGCTATCTGTGGAGGTTAACAATAATGTGAACATTTTATTAAACTTTTACACTATAGTTGTGTTTCATTTTGCGATATAAAGTAATCTCAATGTATCAATATAATGTATTACGCAACCAATGTAATTGATTCTAAATTAAAATACTAAAATTAACCAATAAAAAACATATGTAATGGATATCTAATACGATTTGACATAAATTACAAAAAGGAGGTGCAAGAAATGTGAATAAGGCTTCATGCGTGAAATGGAACTTCCTTCTGAGGGAGGGAAAAATGTTATTTAAGGATCATGCAACCTGTGGTTGAACTTGTAACCTACATATCTCTTAACAATTCAGTATTTGCTCAACAAAGTAATTTGCATATATTTAGTATAGTATTTATGTAACATATCAAACGTTGCATTATTTTGTGAGGTTAAATTATGCCTAGTTTGAGGAATGTTATGCATAATGTTTTGTTTTATAGTAACATTTTATGATTGTCTGAAACTTTATCATATGAATATAAAGAGATCTTTAATTGTTTGCCATAATTTGATGCAATATGACAGTAGTCAACATATGTAATATGTTAATTACACAATTATTTTACGTATACGTATTTATATATTAATTACGATAAATCTAAAACAATGTGCTTGTAGGTTGAATATTTCGAGCTTTTTCTCGTGATCTTATAACTTTGCTATACATATTTATGGTGCTTGAAAACTAAATAGTACTAAAAAATAAACGAAAACATTGTTATTATGTAACATGCTATGGGGGTTATTTAACATACAGTTTTCTTATGGAGAATCAAATATCTTTTTTAACACTTTTCTGGCTGTTCCCCATACTCATTTAACTCTGTGGAGAACAAATTTTTGGAGAGTAAGGGGGAGAACCAACTCAGTGCAAAGAAAACAAAAATTTGGAAAAACTCCCAGTCTAGGCCAGGATTCGAAATAACGTTATCTCTAACTATGAATTACAGTCCTGATGCCACACACTCATTGACCACCAGCCTGTCCAACATAAACCCCGGTTTAAAGTGGTCAATCAACATCTTCAAATTTCATAGTCAGTATTAGTATCCAATGGTAAAAATCACCTTATGGAAAGGAAATATTTAATCCGATTACATTTTGCACCCAATTAGACTGTAAAAAAAAGAAATCAAAACACTACGCGATTATGATCACCAGTGAACATATTAAACAACAACAAAAACCATTGTAGTAAAACCTCAACAGAGAAAAAAAATTCTTTGAAGTTGTCAGGACATTTATCATTTCCCCTGCGAACAAAAACAAAGACTATTAATCATAACTTTGTATTATGACATAAATAAAAGTATTTAAAACTACCTGGAATACTTTACTACTCTTTGACAACAATATTTTGTAATTAAATGTGTAATGTCCCTTTCCTCAACATATACTATAATACTTTTAAAATACTTGGAAAACCACTTTGAAGGGACAGTTTCGTTGACTAAGTTTTGTATTGTAAGGAATTATTATTTACATTTTTTATAGGTTAACCATCTAAAGTGTTTTCTATTAACTTTCAACGTATTCCTTTATATTACCATATAAATAATTCACAGTTTTCTTCACAAAGAATGCATTTTATTTATAGATTTTTGACGTTTACTAAATATTAATTCTAGAACTTTATTTATTAAAATATGTAAATTGTTATTTAGAATTTTAGAAGAACATTCTGGTTCTGGTTCTTAACCTTACACGATCTGAATACTCTCTCCACAAATAATAACATACCTATATATAATACGTGAGGCCATTTTTGGTCAACGAAACTCCTCCCTTATATCTTGACTAATTTAAACGGTTGATGTGTCAAAATATTTGCCTCTGTTCTTAGTTATGCGATAAGGCCCTAATTCTCCATTATTTTCACTCTGAAGGGTGTGGAAAACTCTCAAAGTATGTTTATCGGCAATAAGAATGACTTGCAGAAAAGAGTAAGAATGGTTTTAATCTCATTCGATTGTATTACTCCGATATTGTAGACTTGAAGTTTTAAATGTAATCCAATTCAGTTATTTTAGTTATTTAATTAATCTTAAGCTGTCAAATATAAAAAAATAAAACGAACTCGTTTAAAATAGGCCAAGTAATATCATTGTTTATACTACTAAATATATATCAACGATACAGTCAATAAATATATATTGTGATTTACGTTATAAAGTTAACCTACTATTATTTGTAGTGAAAAATACAGTGCACAGCCAAAGCGCAGAGAGTGTCGGGGTTGGCACGCGAAGCGTGCAGGGGTGTTCCTTACTAGTTGTGGAATCGGCAGGGAAGAATTTAAAAGGAGTTCGACTTCTTCATATAGAATAATCTTATTATGCTTTAACACTTCTCCGTATTATAACTAAGACTGTTTATTATTATAGAGGTATTTTATTACAATAGAATATTTTTAAATTTTAATTTTGAGAAACATTAAGCTAAAGTGAATATATAAATCTACCCATATTATTATTTAAAAAGCCATCGTATATAATTCCTAAAACATTACAATTCCTTACAATAAACTATCTGTAAAATATCTGTAAAAAATAATTAACATATATATGTTTCAATAAAAACAACCTACTCGTTTATGTGTTAAATAAATTACACTCTTAGTAGCATCACGACCCCCAAAATACAGGAAGATGGATTTTACTGAACATTCAGTAGCATTCTTGACGGTTTGTCTTTTTTGTGATAGTGTTCATCACTGATTTATGTTAAATAGCTACACATCACATAGTTTTTTTCAAAAAATGTTATGTTTCGGGTATCCAGTCTGAAGCCATTTTCAAACATTTAACTAAAATGTTTAATTGTTAAAAATAACACAATTTAAACCAATAAAAACTTTAATAGTGAGGCTTTTCGATAGCAAGGCTATCATCGTCAGACACATCACAAATAAATATTTATTTGTGATGTGTCTGACAATGATAGCCTTGCTATCGAAAGGACTCACTATTAAAGTTTTTATTGGTTTAAATTGTGTTATTTTTAACAATTATATACAGAAAACCAATACAGCTCCATCTTCAACATAAAATGTTTAAATGTTAAAAAGGTTAAATGTTTGAACATGGCTTCTTCAGCCTGTATAACCGAAATATAACATAAAAAACTATGTGATGAGTAGCTATTTAACATAAATCAGTAGCATTATCCATACCGTTTAGTCATTACATTTAATTTTTAAATTTGTATCGGCAGTTACAAATAACATTGACTATTTTTTATTATAAACTAAATAATTCAACTTGATGATAATTTGATTAAACATTCTTATTTTTGAGACCTGAACCTCTTTAAGGGACGACATATCAAAGGTTGAAATTTGATATAGCAAAATCTATATATATATATATATATAAGTATTTACATTGTAAATATTGTTTTATTCAGAAAACGTTATACAGGTTAAGAGTCATGGTATAAGAGATATATTCCAGCTAAATCACACCCCCGCACTGTGATGGCTGCCACTTCAACAGGTGGTTTGAGACCACCTCCCCTTTCACCGCGAATATTTAGAACTCAAGTAATGTTGTATCGTTTTTTAATACAAATTAACTATTATATCCTTTTCCTTTTGGTTGGGATTCTATGCTGAGCTATAGGTCCTTGCTAGAGAAATGTTAACTTTAATTGTTAACAATGACCTACAATACTCATCAAGAGCTATCAATTTTGTTTGTGTCCCATACAAGCTATATTCTCATAAAATAGAAAATAAATAATATTTATTATAAAAATAAACTTCAGTAAATAATAATTTCGGTTAGATTAAAAATCATGAGTTTAAGTATAAACTTGTTAGATACACATTACGATAAAAATCAGGATATCCAAGGGAAAGGCCGGAATAGGCGTGTAGCATCTAACAGGATGTGGGTAGTTTGTGGAGCGGATAAATAATATAACCTTTGCCCTTTTCACGTTCTGACAGTTCATTATATGCTCCCAGAAGGCTTTTTAAAATTGTATATTTTCCTCCTTGGATATACCGTATAAAACTTACTTTAAATGTGTATAAAAAGTATAATATAGTTCTACAAATACGTACTTGTTTACTAACCTTAATATTATGAGTAACTATTATGAAATTCACAATAAAAACACAGTATTCTAAAAAATAGTAGTGATTATTTACTACCAATGTTTCATGTTATTAAAATATTTCGACATTTGCTTGAACTTTGTGAAACACGTTTGTTTCCTTATAGCTACAGAATTATGAAGAGAAAATGAGTGAAAAGCATAATTGAATTTGGAGGGAAATAAAGTCTGTTTTAACTAGCTTCCGTTTCATAGAGACCCAATAAAAAGATTAATGTAAATCCAATTACTTACAAGTATAAACCCCCTTAATGTTTCTTTTTTATAAGAGTAACAATATCAATAATTTCACTTAATAATTCAATTCAAACAGCACATAAAAATCATAAGCATGGTGCAAAAGATTTGCTGGTTTGGTTTCAATAATGTTCTGTTTATGGTCATTTCTACTAAATATGACGTAAATGCACTATTTTGCATTTTCTTAGAGTAAACTTATAGGGGTCTTTGAACTATTGTCTTTAGACATTGTTAATAAGGCATCTCATTTAGTTCTATTTGTCCCTGAAAACTACATCGATCACTATATTTCTTATGATTGATTGGTTGCATGAGCTCTTTACTAAAGAATTTTAAAAGTTAAATATTCCTATAATTTCCAATAAAATATTGATATTCCTCACCCCTCACCAACTATGTTAGCGATTAGACATAAAACAACGTTATATTTGGTGGTGTTTGTAGATGCCTACTCTATGGGTGAAAGGCCTTACGTATATAAAATATTGTTTCAGACATTCTGAGAATTTTAAAATCATTTAAACTTATTAATATGGTGCTGAAATTACGTAGAAACCATTTAAATATATTTTTGGTCAAAAAAATTCTTTTTAAGGCAGGGGTTTTCGTCTGACCTGTTCGTATTCAGTGGCAGTTAATTCCTAATTTAGGATATATTACACTAAAACGTAACAGTAAATAATTACAATTATACTTAAAAAAACTTTTTTTAGTCAAACGTTTTTTAGTAAAAAAGTTTTTATAGTCTTAACATTTTGTTTCGTTTTAATTATAAAATTAATAGCATGGGATTATTTATTAAATTATATGGAACCAATAAATTATATGTGCCTTTTATACAGTGATATTGTAATTATAATTTTCTCTTATTATCATAATTAATTACGATTCTCTATGAAATAACAGAGCAACATGTACATTTTATGAGTACACTTCTAATATTATGTGTCATTTGAAAATAGAACATGTTCCATTAGCATTGTTGCTCTTAAAATTCATGGTGGGGTGCTTAGACAATATTAGAGGGGGGAGGGGTATTGATCAGCTGATGCACTGCTGCAATCCAACCATCTGGGTCGTTCTAACTCTCCGCTGGATGAAGCTAAACCATTCCATTGATTGGTGGCCTTAAAACTTAAATATATTTTATTGTACTATGTTAAAAATTATTAATAAATATATAATTGTATGATATTAGTAATATCACTTTCTAAGTATTGTTTTCCTTTAATTTTACTAACAGTTTCTACGTAAGATAATGTTGCTATTTATATGCAATTCTGTCGTTTTCATGAGAATTAAATTTTATTAAAATAAAGTTTTTGGCATATTATTATAATCATTGATAATCTCAATCGTATTTTAAATAAACGAATCAACTATACAACTTATACAATTGGATTTTTGAATTCTTTTGTTTGAGTTTTTATTATTACATAATTAAAAAAATTGTACTATTAAATTTCTTATTGTACATTTTTATATATTTAGCATTGGGTATTGATTTGGTAAAGTTAAGTAAAAGTAAATAGCTAAAACAATGATATAAAATCTTTAAATTTTCAAAAAAATAATAAAAAATACATTTAGATTTCGTGAGATTATAAACATGCAATATAATTAGTTATATAAACAAAGCACGTCTCTCTCACCATATTTTTTTTTGCTATTTTTAATCTTTACCACGTAACAGATCATAATCAGATCGTTATTGTTTGTTATGTTTTTATTATATTTACATGAACAAGATAAAAAAGGCATTAGTAAAAGTAGACAGCTTTTATTTACAACTACAAATTAATCAAAATGTGGATGCAGGAAGTAATTTACCACTGTTTTTACAAATTCAGACCCTATTAACAAACATTCTGGAATTACTAAAAAAATTCCCATATATTTTGCATAACATTTTTTAGAAGGTTACTACAAAAACGGAATAACCTTTCACAAAATTAACTAACAGTATTCCTCTAAAACCCGGTTTCTTATGATAACTCCTCCTCTCTTTACCCTGGCGAATAGTCTCTAGAAGAGACATTGATGTTATTGTTATGGATTTAAGATCTGCAGAGGTGGTTTCCATTTTGGATTTATATCCCATACGAGCAATGCTAAATGCGTAAAAAAATTATAATCTAATTATTTATCGTTATTTTTTAGTCGAATAATTAGAAATATTGTATATGTTATAATTGGGGTAGCATTTTCAAATATCGATTGTTCATTTTAGTTTTTTAATGAATCGTAAACTAATAATTTTAAATTAATAATTTTTGTAAGTTATATCAGGTCAATAATTTTACAAAATTAAATATAAGTTCACCTAATTTGAACTAATATGCGTTTTTTAACAATACAAAACTTATAATTGTCTGATAAAATATGATGTTATAGTGCTGTACAACTTTTAAATTGCCCTTATAGGATACAAATGAATAAGGTGACTGCCTTTGCAAACTCTTAAGAAATAACTTCAACTTCATTTAACTCATGTAACTTTATTCTTTGTACTTTAGTGTATCTCTACAAAACATATATATTATTGGAAGTGTATCGTAAATTTCTGATTACTAGGCCACTTGGGTGAGACGGTGGTCAAATGGTTAAAGGCGACAGAACTTTGGGTTTGAGTTAGATATAAAGAAAGTTCAAATCCTGAACTGGACTGTACGATTCTATAAATAATATTCACATTATAATGTACTGGTTTCTAGCCCCGTTCTGTCTGAATAAGTGCCCCACACAGAATAATAATCCACGAGAAATGGGCAAATCTAGGTTACAAAATAAATCGAACGTTCCTTTAAGAAAAAATTTCAATAGTAACAAATAATTATAAATGCTACAAAAAAGTATGTACAATGCAAAAATCAAATATATTCATATATTTATCAGTATAATCATGGATAAAATATACACCAAATAACCATTGCATTGTTAACATCTTAATAAAAATAATTATTATGTTTTATTAAGAGTTATATACTTTTCTGTTTATAAATAAGCAATACACATAGCGTTTAAGATCAGTGTTGATTAATTTTCAATAGTACACAAATTAATCTAAAAAGTAATTACTATTACTAATGAGGTATAAGCATGTGAACACTTAGCAGCTAATGGCCAATGTCATTTGGTTGATGACGTCATAATTATCCCATAAGCTATTGAAGCCAATCTGGTTGCCAGAGTGTTTATAAAGGTATCATGTATATAGGCACTGCATCTTCAGTAAGACGTAAACAGCTGACGTAGCTGTAAACAGGACAACTGAATTGTTCAAAAGCTTTACTAATAATACAATTATTAAAACAAAAATATTCCTTTAAATTGGGAGCAAAGACGTCGAAATTTATTGACTTAAACCCAATAATTTGAAATAATTTCTGATAGCAAAAAATTTTTTAAACTTTAGCATAAATTACTTTTTGGTGACTTTTTTGGAAATGACTTTGAGTGACAATAATTTCTACTATTTGATAGTTAGTTGTTGTAAACTAGTTCTATGTTGTCGTAAAACATATCATAATCATTTCATAAAAAAAATATTATCAGAAAATGCCTTAAAATATATTTTTAATTCCTTATTCAAAATACGTAGATGAAGAATAGTTATACATCATTCAACCAAATAATCACGACTCAACAATGACGCTTTGAGGTAAGGTTTCTAAGGAAAATTGGACGTATTTTGTCTACTTTCCTCTGAACTGAACACATGACCTTTACAATATCATTACACCTTTTAAAAGGATTACTTTTTGTAAAGGTAATAAATAAGAAAAACACTCCTAATTATATTTTATATTAAATAGTGTGATTAATATCGAGATATAAATAAAATGTATCACCTTATTTAAAAATAGAGTAAACATAAAATAATAAGTTTAACTATTCAAATATGTTTATTTTTAATTTTTAATAAATGCGAAGATTATTCATTTAATTGACACATTTAGTTGTTAATATGACGTTCGGTTAGTAACATACATACAGCATGGTAAAAATATTGTAAGAAATTGGTACATTTTGAGTTTACATTTTAATTAGCTGACCTTTAATAAGCTGGGATTAAAGAGGATCAGGTGTTAAGATATCAGAAGTATAAACTACTTATCTTATGATAAATCTATGTCTCTGATATCGACTTTGAACATTGATTTAATGTCAGATTATAATAAAATCTGCATCATTCCTTAATGTTAGACATGACTCTTGGTATAGGACAGGAAATATAAAAATAATGAATCCTCATTAATTTTATTAGCCCTGGAATTTGTCTGGTAATCACATGATAGTACTAGGTTACGTCTACGAAGAATTGGTATCCGAGCGGTTTAAGACGTCAGGAATATCTACCTGAGTTAGAAATACCTGGCCTTGACGGTTTTTATCAGAAATATTCACCTTGTATTATACTGCCCCCCCCCCCACTTACTTTGTCTGAATAAGTTCCTCAACAAGATTATTAGTCTAGGGGGATGGGACTAATAATTTTACCACTGTACGGGTAGGGGCGGGCGGGTGGGTCAGTACCTCTGTACGTGTAAGGACGGGTGGGTGGGTCAGTACCACTGTACAGGTAGGGGCGGACGGGTGGGTCAGTACCACTCTACGTGTAGGGCGGGTGGGTGGGTTAAGCTTAAGACTAAGAGTAAGCTTAAATAGACGTTGGACTCTCCTAATAAAAGATACATTTTGGTCAGTAGAAAGATGTTAAAATTAATTATATTTCATAAACCTAACTTCAGCAGGAATCAAACAGGTCCGAAAAATATGATGATGCATCTGTACGCCAGAAGAAAAATTTTCAAGTTAACTTACATACGAGTATTTCAAGTTTAATAAGTTAGTACTTATTGAAGATTTTAGGATAAATCAGCTTGATTTGACGTTTAGAAATACAGTTATTCATAATTTTTATAGTAAGTTTATTCGTAAAATTACACCACATTTATAATTTTATATGTCTTTAAATTTAGTCAATATAGTTTAAGGAAAATATGTTGTAAAATTGTTTGTGGAATTTTAACTATTAACTAAATACCCCTTAAAATAAGTAATTAACGAGTCACCATAAATTATTAAAATGTCCATTTTATTTAGTGATTTTTTACTTTATTTAATCCGTGCCCATCCTAATTTAAAGGCAGTTCCTCTCAGTTGTACTCTCAATAACGTTTAGCCACAACATGCGTTGTATCAAAACTAACAATATTTTTATTTCTAATACATATAGTATCATGACTATTCTTTTATCTTCTATTTAATGAAATTATGAGAATTGATAAAAATTAATACCTTACAATATTTATTTAATTCATAAGAAAAAAAGAAACATATTTTAAATAAAATGCTAATTCATTAAATTGTTTACACCCTACAGCCACTGAGAGCAAAATAATCAGAATCAGGCTACTGTACACTTATTCATGTCTGTATTCTATGTTATTATAAATAGTATAAGACACCATAGTCGCTTGATTAAAGTAAAGGATGTTAAGTTAGTGAACAATAGGAACAAAAATAAATACAAAAAAAATTGGTACACTAATAAATTGGCATATATGGAGGATAAACTCATATTTCTGGACAAACTTGTAAAACATTATTTTATAATTAACAAGACTAATGTAAATATAAAAGAGGAATACCATAGTTTAAAACAATGCTACAAAAAGAGCATTAAAGAAGCTAAATTGAATAGTAATGTTTAATATATAGAAGATAGCAAAAACAAATGCAAGGCAGCATGGCAAATAATTAAAGTTAACACCCAAGGCAATAAACGTAATAAAATAAACATTGATCCTGGTACTCTCAATGATTACTTTATAGATTCAATCCAAGAAATAAAACAGAAAACAAATAGCAAATACAAAACAGATTTTCAAAATGTTATGTCCTTTTCTAACACTAAGTTTTGCTTTGCTGATCCATGCACTTTTAATTGGAGATCCGTTACGCCCAATGATGTCTTAAATGCTGCCTCTATGATGAATAATTCTGACAGTCCTGACTATTACAATATGTCAAATAATTTGTTAAAAAGTATAATTGTTGGTTTGGCTGATCCTTTAGCATCGAGTATAAATTCCCTTCTTAAAAACAATATTTTTCCAGATCCATAAAAAATTTCCCGCGTACTGTAATTTGTACTTTAATTAGGTAAAACTGCTTTATCCAACTATTAGAAGTTGTTTACGACTGTTAAAGCACATTGAGAGTGTCTGGTTACCAACTTGTCACCATTATTACGATGCAAATAAAAATCGGATAGTTTTTAATAGTTTTTGCGTTAAAACCAGTCCTAAAGTTAACCTTAACACTAAAGTTAATTAGAAAACAACTTAATATTCTTCTTTGAAACTTTGCGTCCTGACATAAAATGTTTATATGGATGTAAAAAAAGTGACTTGGAATTATTTTATATTTCCTCTTTCCTCATGAAACTACATGCCCTCGCTACAATAACACAGCTTGTATTTCGTTTAGGAAATATTAAATCCCCAGAGTACAAATTTGCGTAGTTATATTCAGATTATATACAGGTACGCCATCACTTTATTTAACTTTAATTGAGGTAGTCATCAAATTGTAAATATTGTAATAGCTGTTGTAGTAGGCCTAAGTACTTAACAGCATAGCAATTAAACTTAAAAATAAGTTTAAACTGAAACAACTCTTAAAATAACAAATAATAAAAATCCCTCAATTGTGAAGAGGTATGTTGTTTAATTTGTACCTTTATGAAAATAAAAATTTAAATTACGTTTTAAGTGCAATATTCAGTGAAAGTAGTAGTGTTTTATTTGGTTATTAATCTTGTAAAATATTCAAGAGTCCTACAATTAGTAGGAAGATAAAGCATATACCACTATAATAGTATTGCCTAATGTATGTTAAAATATAACAACAATAACTGTCGTTTTAAATTAAATTTGATGTTGTTTAAATTACAAATGTTTAGGGGTTTTGAGGTCTACTTAGACCACCCAACTCGACAAGTCTATTTATAGTTATTTTAATTAACTATGTCCAAAGTTTATTTTTAGTTTGAAACCAATCATTATGTTAGATTACATTTCTTGATATCTGATTTCTCTTTGAATCCAAAAAAGTGTATTTTCTTACATAAATAGTTTCACCAAAGTAAAAATATATATTTGTTTATCAATCCTTCTATATTTCTTCTGGAGAGGTGACTTCCTCTTCCAAAAAAATATCTTATTTTCACTAGGGACATTTATCGATCCCTAAAAAAAACTAACCAAAATAAAGCTACAAATCATAACTGATTTTAGAGCAAAAAAGAAGTTTTTAAGATTTGATACAGAGACGTTATTTAAATAACAAAAATATCTTATTCCATGTATCTATTCATAATATAAGTATTGTTTTATAGATAAATAGGTTATAGATAAATATTCATAAACTGTTATATATTTGTGTGTTTACTGTCTCATTTGGTCTTCACTATAATTATAATTCTGAGGACTTCAGTATTTGGTAAACTAAAGTATATCACTAAATTAATAAGTACTTGTAAACATTAATTAATTACTTACGCAGCCTTAAAAATAATATTGGTAATAAGTGTCAAAATAAAAATAATTACTATGAATAGTTTGCTAACAACTAAACAAAACTATTTTACTCTTCATAATTTAAACGAAATAATATGTAACATTCATCTAAACTCAAAAAGAATTATTGAATACATATACAAATTTATATGCTGTAGTGTAAAATATTTGAATACGCCACTAAGAAATGTATTTCCCTTAATCTTCTTAGCTTGTATTCTACCTAAAAAGCTTACATGATTTTTATGTGATAAGAAATTCAAATTGATTACCATGTAAACAATTTTAATTTAGGGTTTTAGGATTTAGTATTACAAATTTTAAACTATATAATCTTGACACACACACTTTAATAAGCTGGGATTAAAGAGGATCAGGTGTTAAGATATCAGAACTATAAACTACTTATCTTATGATAAATCTATGTCTCTGATATAGAACATGTTAACCGAAATACAAAACCAACGATATGTGTCTTCTAGGCCAAGCAATTATTTAATATATATTTTTACTGTTACAGTTAAAATACCAAAATCTTTAAATTTGGTCAAATACAAAAACCTGTTTAAAATACTGATAAATCAATTCCAACAACACTTAACAAATTACTACATGTAGAAAATGTAACTATATAAATAATTATATAACTTTGGAAAATAATATTTTAAATTCCCTTGTATAATGAATTTTTACTCCTAACAATCACTTGCTTTTAGAAATATTCAAATGACATGAAAAAAAAAAAAAATAAAAAAAAAACCAGATATTTGTTGGTAGTATTAAATCTCTGTCGTGAGAACAAACATAAGACTGATACACCAACATTAGGGAATGAGATTTTAATATTACTAATTGTATGTAATTTGTTTTTTAAGTAGATGCAATCGCAACAAATCTAACCACAATTGTCAATTCCACGTTGACAAAGGACATTGTCACAATAATCTGAGCCATTACCTGCGGTATGTAATTATATGGTTAATTGATAACGGCAATGTGACCTAACTCTAATTTACATATCAATTTGACACTCATTATTATTCAATTAAATCAAATAATAATATTTGAAATCTACATATATTTAACCAGCTTTTTTTATATTTATAATAGTTAGCTCTAACTCACCTAAGCAACTTTTATGATAATCTCAGTCAATCAGATAATCTTTGATAAACATTTACCGCTTGATAATTTGATATAATTGTGAATGCATTTGTTTAAATTCTTTACTTCACATGGGCCTTTGCATACATTCAATTCAACAAGTGAAGTGTAGACTCTTAGCTAATTTAGAAACTCCAACTTTGGGCTTTAGACTCCACATTATAAAGCATTAGTCACTGAGTATAGGTGTTCAATACGTCTTTGTGGAATTCTCATCATTGTAGAATTCTTGTTTATCAATAACTCATGTGTATCAATTCGTATTTGTAAAAATCAGCTGTTTCAATACGTCATTGTAGAACCCAGGTGTATCAATATGTTATTATAGAACTCAGATGTATCAACACACCATTGTAGAAATAAGTTGTATCATCACGTCAGTGTAAAACCCAGGTGTATCAATACGTCATTGTAGAACCCAGGTGTATCAATACGTCATTTTAGAACCCAAGTGTATCAATACCTAATTGTAGAACCCAGGTGTATCACCACGTCATTGCAGAACCCAGGTGTATCAATACCTCATTTTAGAACCCAGGTGTATCAATACGTCATTGTAGGACCCAGTACTATTAAATACCTCATTGTAGAACCCAGGTGTATCAATAGGTAATTGTAGAACCCTGTTGTATTAATACCTCATTGTAGTACCCAGGTGCATCAATACTTCATTGTAGAACCCATGTGTATCAATACCTCATTGTAGAACCCATGTGTATCAATACTTCATTGTAGAACCCAGGTGTATCAATACTTCATTGTAGAACCCGTAAACGTAAATAATAAAAATTGATAAAAAATCGTAAAATGTTTGCCAATTTTAAATCAATGTACCTTTTATCACAATTATAAAATGTACACCTTAAAGCCGAAACACAATAACTGCGAGAAATTTATACAGTATTGACAGCATTGCCTTGAATTAACTAGAGTTTTATACTTATAGTAAGTAAGAATTACGAGATATTTCACTGATATTGTTGAGTCTGTTGGGGGGGGGGGGGGGTATTGATCAGCTGATGCATAACTCCATCTCGACTATTTGAGCTCTCAGCTGGTGGAGTGCAAAGTACTCACGTCTCGATTGATCGGTGGCTTGCATAAGCATTCTGTCACGACGACCGACGTTTATGAATTGTACTCACTGACTTTATATAGAAATGCTATTTATTGCTGTTTCAATGAACAATATTAACTCTTGTAAAAATATTTTTTAACTTGAAACAACTTCAGTAAAACTTTACAAAATTAATTCTGCTATTTTTAAAAGTTTTTTTCTTAAAATACTTATGAAATACCCAATTCTAAAGCGAAAAAAGGGCGAGGGAAAACTAAATATTCCCCAAAATAAATGACCCTTTTAACCTCCAAAATTCAAAATTTCTGTGGTATTTTTCCTATAAAAATATATTTAAAAAATATATACTTTCATACTTATTGTAGATGCTAAATAGACCAATACAATGATTTAAATAATCCAATTTCCCGATGTGTCATTGAAACTTTAATGAAAATGATTTATTCATAACCTTGTCACATTCATTGTCATTTTACCATTAGATAACGCAAAGAACCTAATATTACCGAATAATGAACAAACAAATATATCAATACATAAAAATCATATACATACATGTATTTTATTAATACATTTACAGAGTTATAGATTATATTTTGTTATGTAAAAAAATCTCTATCTTAGTAAGTTCCCAGTACATATAGTCGATGGGGAATGCGCAGTATGCACTTTGAAACATATATTTATTTGCATTTTATTGCATTGCATTTTTATTAAGTCTTTCATGTAGCATTTTAGAATAAAATATGATAAAAAATACACCAGACTCCCTTAAAAAATCATAATAAGGTCTCCAAATGAGATTTAGATAAAAATATTATGCTAGTTATAAAAAAAATCTATAAACATACACTATTACGTAAAAGAACTTGAAATAACTGTATTCTAAAAACTTTTTGAATTTATACAATTCTGGGATGGATTTGGTTATCGTGTTTGGACGCACTTGGCTTCAAATTAGAGGGGCAACCTAGATTACTTCGCTTGGAATTGAATCCGTGGTTACTTTACTGACAGTGTTGACGAAATCGAACCAAGGGGAATTATATTTGAAGGAAGACCTCAGTGTCAGCTTTTCTGATTGTGGTCTTAAACGGTTGTTTACTATCTAAAATTTTATTTATTATTATTTTTTTTTTTTTACTTTTCTATTTTATATTTACTTTTATTGAATCAATATTCAGTGTGTATGTAGAACTCTAAATGTAGACTCTTAAATGTTTTAGTAGGGTGATCTAAATGATATTTATGAATACTATATTAACGACATTTTAAACATTTAATTACTGAAATGGTGACTAATTACTAAAATATATAATTGGAAATTATACAATGCTGGAAAGTTATTTGTTATTCCATCATTATTGTAGTTATTATACAAAATTAGGTTAACTGTTATTGATAAGTCTATAACTTATTAATTCTTTAAAATAATCAAATCAAACTATTTAAATCTATTAAGGACTTAACATTTATAAAATGTACAAATAGTAAAACATAAACTATAAATGATTCAATTATATACGTATTTTTTATAAAAAAATATCTGAAAATATCACCATACGATGATTGGCCTAATCGTAATGACTACTTAGCTTCTCATAAATAAAAACATTCAAATAGAATGAAATTAAAAATATTATTTATTTTTGTAAATAAAATTAATGGTATTACTGAATGTATGTAATAAGCAAACACATATATCAGATAAAGGGCTTATGACAGGATTATGTGAGTTTAATTTGTTTTGCGGTAGATGCAATCACAACATTTCTAACCACAATATGTAAATTACAACTGGACAAAGGACAATGTCACAATCATCGGCGCCATTAACTGTGGTTTATAATTAGGTTGTTCACTTCTAACCAGAATTTGACCTAACTACCTCTACATGTCAATATGACGCACTGTTCTTCCATTAATTAAAGTTGTGCTTTTTGAAACCTGTAAAATATAATCTGAATTTAATCTATTGATATTGGCTGGATCTAAGTATATAAATACTTCTTTTGGCTATTTAAAAGAAGCTGCAAGGCCTTTGAATGAAGTCTATTTAACGAGCAAAGTGTCATCCGTTAGCTTTGTTGGGAATTAAAACTTTGGACCTGGTCTTGACAGTATGAAACCGTTGCCCCTAATTCATCAGGTCGTAATTTAATTTTAATATAATTACTATTATTATTGATACACCTAACCTAACCTAACCTATATGTGGTTTTGCAGGTTGGTGTTTAGTCTTGGGTTGTCCGAGTTTTTTGTTTCAGTTTTAGTTTGATTTCCTAATGTGTTCCCCTCCGTTAGGGATGGGCTGTAATCGAGGTCCTCCAGTATGAAACTTGCAAGGCAGTGGTCCCCCATATAAAAAATGTATGGGTATATAAAAAACCCTAAATTATGTAGAAGTCTTATTTCAAATACTTTATCCAAGAGCTCAAAGTCGGTAATAATGAAATTGGATGAAAATTGTTACAATCATATTTTCTATACCTTATATGATCGTCAAGGCGAATCATATAAGATAAACACACCCGCCCTCCCATACATGCACAGTGGTACTAGCCCACCCGCCCTACCACACACGTACAGTGGTACTGACCCACCCACCCTCCCATTCACGTACAGTGGTACTGAAGAACAATACGAGTTCTTAGTTGTTGTGTTTATTATAACATACACGTCCGAGAATGACAGGGGTTGGTAAACTATTAGGTTTAAAGTAGGTCTTTTATGATATATAAAGGGAAATAATATTTTCTACAATACATTACCGATCTTGCAAGACAAGATAAACACTTTGAAGTAATTATAATTTACATCATACTGGTGTTAGGATTTTTAAGGAAAACATTTAAAAAGATGGAATCACGAAAGAAGCAATATTTCTTAGTAGGGTAATATTTGTAATATTTTAAGCTAGTCTTAAATATTAGAATGTACCGTGATTTTTTTATATACGTCACATTCAAAAGCTTAACAGATGTTAGCATTTAAATTATTAATTTTAATAATATAAAATTATCTGTTATATTAACAAGTGGACGGTAGTTATTTTTACACATTACTGTACATAATTGATTTAAATAACTTACGTTTATTGTAAATAGGAAGTCAGAGATATTTCAATGTTTTCAGACATCCTTGGGTAGGTAAGGGGAGGGATTATTGATCAGCTGATGCACAACTCTACCTCGACTATTTGAGCTCTCAGCTGGTGCAAAGTACTCATTTCTCGATTGATCGGTGACTTGCATAAGCATTCTGTCACCACGACCAACGTTTATGAATTGTACTCACTGACTTTATATAGAAATGTTGTTCATTAGTTGCAATAAACAATATTAACTCCTGTACAAGTATTTTTATTTAACTTAGACTACATATTATAGTGTAATTATAATGATTAATATTGAACATAAATTATTATTTTAGACAATAAATAACTTACACATTATTAAGGATCCTGATATTAAATATAAAAATAAATATATTATATTAATTTAATATTCTTATTCTTTAGGCCTACTAGTAATGGCTAGTGGATAGTAAAGTTTAGAATAGCAATATTACCTTTTACCTGTGTCTAAATCCATTATATAATAATAACGAATTATAATAGTATCAGTGGTGTAGTGAAGGGGGGTCCATGGGGTCCTCCCCCCAAAAATATTGCCAGATTAAGTAATAAATTAACTAGGCCTTTGGAGTAGACGAAAGAAAGATGAGTTATAATTATTCTAGTTTTAAAATATTAAATTATCACACCACTGACAAAAAAAGGTTTTTAATTTTGAAATAATAAATTATAAAATGATAAGTATGGTCTGGGCTGCTCGGGTATGGTAATGAATGGCGGTATTTGTATAGCTGGCCGAGTTTCAACTGTGGACTGTCTCTACTTTCTAGTTCGCACGGCTGCTGCGGCCCAGCGCTAGGGAAAGCTAGATGCTTTTAAGGCTCATTTTCACGGTGATACTTTCGTGTGATAGTTGCTGTCATGATGGTAACTATTGAAACAACTGTCACCGTGCAAACAGTTTGTAAGTCGCTGTCGCACTATCTCGGCTGACTAGATAGTGTGGAGTGCTCTCGTGATAGTACAGGAACTATCAGGCCTACTCTCGCCATAAATACTGCACATATATTTTGTCTGATAGCTAGTAGGTGATAATATTTTAAGTGATAAACTCATAGTATTTTTAGTTGTGGTCGGTCATATTAACTATCACTCAAATATTTCTCATCGTGCAGACGATACTCCCTAACAACCTAACTATTGAGGTGAATGTCATTAGAGCACCCCCACGAGAGTACTAGCGCCGTGCAAACGAGACTTCACTGTCGGCGCAGAAATTATGTTCACCTGGATCCGAAATTGACGGTTATTTACTAAGAAAATAAAATGAAAATGAAACCCCTAATCTCAATATTGTTTTCCTCGTTTAAATTTGCGTCATCTAATGCATTATTAAATGTTATTATATGTTTTAATAACCTTTATCCTAGTTGTAACAAAAAAGTACTGACATTTTAACAAGTTTTTACTGCACATAAAATTTACACCGTTGTACTAAAAAAAACCTCAATGTATCGCATTTATATTTTAATACGCGGTTGATAGGAATTTTTTCTAAAAGTTTTATAAATTTCGTAAATTTTCAAAAACAAAATTTAAAAAAATTGCCTAAAACATTGTTTTCTTAGCTCCTAAAGGTCGTAAAATTAATTACTTGATCTTGATATCTTATGACATGCATAGTTACGATACATTACGATCATGTGTGTAAATAAATTCAGAGGTTTTATATCGATTTAAATTAATTTAAAATAAATTAAAATTGATCAATTTAAATATATTTAAATCAAAATAAAATCACTGTATTTACTTACGCATATAGTAATAATGTATCATAACAATAAATGTTATAAGGATTAATACAAGACTCATTAATATTACAATCTGTTAAAGACAAGAAAACAATGTTTCAGGGAATTGTTAAGAATTTTTTTTCTTGAAAAGGTACAATTTTGAAATGTATAATATTTATAGATAGCATTGCAATCTACCACGTATAATTTATATCAACCATATAAATATGATTCATTAACAGGTTTTTTTTAGTAATAACGGAGTTTATTTGACGTACTAGTTAAAATTCCATTACTTTTTTTGTTCCAACTAGGATAAAAATTATACTTGAACTTATAATAACTTATTAAAACTTAATAAAAATTAAGTGTTATAACGCAAAATTAAATGAGCAAAAAATGATGTGATAAATTGAAATAAAAATTTACTTTATTAGGCAAAGTTATGACTATTAAGACCTGTCTTCCACTCAACCTAAAAATGATTAGAGTTTTTATATTATCTTAGTTTCTTTGTTAACAACCTTCAAACTCAGGTGCACATAATTTCTGCGCCGACAGTAGTAGATCCATTATTCCAGTTCTAGAGTGACCCCTGTAGTGCCAACGTCAGCCAATTTATACTTTGTAGTGAAAGTGCCGGGGGTGAGTGTCACTGTGTATATTTATGTTTATTTCGATAAAACAACAATTATTTGCTTCATGAAAGAAATAAAACTATTGAAAAATCATGAATTTAATAAAGATTTGTTAAAAAATTATTTTTTTTTAATTATGAAAAGGGTTAACATTAGTTCAAAACCTTTCTGTTTAGTATCCTTGGGGGCTACCCCCGGACCCCAACGAACGATATTCCTGGCTGCGTGATTACATTACTAAGAATGAAATTTTGTTTACTACTCTACTAGTAGAAGGTTGTAGAAGAGTTTCAGTTTTTGTTGAAGCGATTAACAAAAATAATACTGAAAGATTAATCCTAGTCTGAAAGATAATAAATGTATATTTATTTCTGAAAAAACCTAGAATGGAATTAATATACATGCTGTAAATGTATTTTCGAAATATTCCTAAGTACAATAAGTACCTTCCAAATTTAGTTTACTGAGAAAATAACACACTTTACTTATCTTCCTATAAATGTATCTTTTAAATTTCATATTGATTGTATATAATTAATGCATGACTCATGCATTTATATTTACTATCACAGAATAATTAAAGATACATAATACATCTGCATAAAGCAATTTGAACTGATCTCTTTGACGCACGCTCCAAATTGGAGGGTTGAAAATATAAAGTTAACTATAAATGATCCAATATTGATAGTGGGTCTATCGAGGGATGTACCATTAAATCCTTAATTAAGAGCCAACTCGCTGTAAGCTGATATAAATAATCCCATTTTCCTGCTGCGTCATTTCATTATGACAAAAAGATTTGAAGGAATTGTTGTACTTAGCAAATTTTTTGCTGTACATATTTACTTGAAGTACTTTTTTTAATATCTACGAGTAACTAAAAAATACTCATTAAATAAGAATTTCATATTACTTATTTATCTAAAACAGCGTCATTTTACAATATTAAAACACAGAAAACCCTACAATACGAATGAATAACCATCAAATTAATGAACTACAAGCTTTTATAACTGTACTGATCAGTTAAAAAAATATTAAATTGTGATATTTAACAAATAGTAAAAATATTGTTTCAGGTAATAATATTATTGCTATGTAGTTTAGCTTTAGTTTTAGACTTTTTATATTATGTTAATATCATAACAATATTGATTCGTTATAAAAATAAGTATAATATAGTACGTATCAAATTGTGTAAGTGACCAAGTTTTCCATGACTTCAGGTCTCTAAGCTCATTAGAGACAGCAAGTTTAAAACCTGGCCTTGATTGAATCCTTTGTCATTAACATTTACCTTACACTGGACTAGATATCCACTTTAATCTGTTTGATTAAGTTTCTGGCACATATAGGCTATAGAATATTGGAGGAATCTATATAAAATTAATTAAAGTCTTTTTTTTAACACCGACCAGTTGAACTCTCAAGTGTCCTAAACGTGGAACACTTAAGAAATGAGTTTTCTGGCTGAGTGTGAGTTTAATCACACAATCAATACTCATAAGATGCTTTCAGCATACTTAGGAGCCCTTATTGCTGTCGAAAAAATCTATATGGTGCTACATGTTTCCTATGCACACACTCCAAAATATGATCAAACAAATAGATCTCTTAATCGTAAGGTATGTTATAAAACTGGATTAGATAAAGTTTGATTGTATAAAGTTTGTAGCATGGGGCAGTTAAATAAACTACAACATTTGATTGAAAATAAATTAACTTATAATACAAAAATTGAGATCTTTAGCACGACTTACACTCATAGCTGGTTTTAAATATTCTACTGAGTGTCTCAAATAAAAATAACAAAATCCATTAACATAAACTATTACATAAAAGAACTTGAAATAACTGAATTTAAATAACCGTTTGAAATGATACAGTGCTGGTATACATCGGGTTACCGGGTTTGGGACGTACTTGGTTTCAAATTAGGGGGTCGACATGGATTACTACGCCTAGAATTGAATCCGTGGTTACTTTACTGACTTAGTGCTGACGAAATTGAACCAAACAGAATTGTATTTGAAGCACTCAGATCAAGTTTGCTAATTGTGGTCTTAAAAGAGTCATATTAATAAACAATATTTTCTTTAAATAAATATTTACATCTATAAATATAATATGAATTGATTCTATTTGTTTATGGAAATGCTGATCTCTTTGTAAACCTTAATCTATCAATTCCCCGTAGACTCAGGAATGATCTGTACGGAGAACTTATTCAGACGAAGTAAGGGGATGAACCAATAAAGTACAAGGTGAATTTTACCGGTCAAAACTGCAAGACTAGGATTCGAAACTGCAATAACTCTAACTGAGGTACAACGTCCTGACGCCTTAGACCTCTCGGCCACCGGCTCTCCATGGTGAGAGTGGGAATGTTTTAATAAAATAATTTAGATGAAGTTCTGGAATAATATACTATTAGCAATTTCTTTTACATTAATAACTAAATTGGAGATTTGTATAAATAACTTATTCTTATTGTCACCGTACTCTCATTTCGTAAGGTTAGTCATTTACTTTTTGTCTAATAGAGCTAGCTCCTTCGAGATAGTAGAGGATCATGAATTAACAAAAAGGAATTTGTTTATTGTATCTGTATCTGATACACTTCTCTTCATAATCATTTAGAGAAGAGTCTTAAAATAAAAATGCTTTTAATCCTAAAACTTCCAAAATAAGTTTAAAGATGGCTTTAAGATGTAAACTGAAAGAAAATTTAATAAATAAAAAGAAGAATTTAATTTTCTTACAATGTATAAAAAACACTCAACTGACAAACTAAAACAATGTTATAATCTTATTTGATTAATCTGCTTTGTTATAAGACATTTTAGTATTATCTAATATAAATTCACCTTTACTACTCATTTAGTAATATTAGATACAAGTTAAGTAAAAGGGACTAATCTAAAATTAAACTTGTACCCATTTGGGGTGGTTTCCTCTGTATAGTGATACAAGCTTTACAGTCGAAGACACTATCCTTTATGATCGACTTGATATTAGAGTGCCCTTACAGCAAAATTCTGGAACTCTGAGGAGTTTCAAAATGTTACGGTCAATGGCGTGACGATATAAACCAGCTGCAACAATTGCAACGCTTTCCTATCGTCCATTTTTGCCATGTTTTATTTATTTAAATGCACCTATTTTATAACCCATTTGTTTATTATTGTAAATATTAGTGTGAGCAAATTTTAAAGTACATCACAGCAGATAATCTCCGAAGAAGTCATTAAAATAAATAAATATATAAAAATGCCTTTTATTGGAGCGTTACTCAGTATAAAACTGCTTTTCAGTACAACTCTGGTCATAATAATACACTACTCTTAAACTAAAAGTATATACAACCAAAGGGCGTAATTAGCCTGATTCAAACCGGCTGATTTTTCCCCATAGAGTTGATCTTCATTTTTAACCTGTATTAGTTTGTATTACTCCATTCACTTTAGTTGAAGCAGTTTTATATTTGTTTTGTAAATTAATTAGCCAGGAAAGCTAGATTTATATGAAAACTTTTTCACATTGAGTCGTATTTAAGCTGTTAGTAATTTTAAAACACTTTAGTGATTTGGAATTACAATTACATTACTAACCATTAGCTTATAATATATATTTTTATTTGATTGCCGCCATATATATATCTATGCAATTGGAAACCATTTTGATAATTAGAGTTTTTAAAGTTAACTAACAATTATTAAAGTCAACTATTTGTAATTGTTAAGTGTCATATTTTAGCATGAATATTGTTATAACTTCCAAGAGAGAACTCATATTTCAACGGGAAGCAGAATATGCTGTACTTGTTTCCCATTTAAGCTTAAAATTAATTTTTTAGCCCTAAAATCAAGAAAATTGCCTCATTTATATTGTTTTAGCACAAGCAATATTTTTAATATTTTTTAAATAAAACAGAATATCAGTCCACAATTAATTTGAGAGTAGGATCTCATAGATACATTAGTTGGAAACATTTGAATATTCAATACTTAAATGTATAGAAATATCATGATTAACAAATGTAAATAATTTCTTTACTTACCATACACTTGGGGAACTCCTCAACAGGCCGCTCGACCTTCCATCCGAGCAGTGGGGGTATACAGATTACCGCTGACAGTATCCACACGAGGGTGATCATGATGGCTGCTCGGGCGGGGAGTCGCTTCTTGAGGTAGTCCGATGGCTTTGCGTAATGGACCAATACCGATCACAGTGAAATTAGACATAAGGTTCATGATAGAGGCAGTGCTCAGCAGGCCAACGTCCATAGGACGAATGAAGTCACACACCAGTTGCCAAATATCCAGTAGCCCAATGAGTCTCATTAGCAAGGGAAAACGGCATGATGACTAAACCGAGGAAAAAGTCCCGCTACGGCCAAACTAGACTATGAACCAGTTTTTGAATGTTCTTCACACGCTTTTTCTGTCGCAATTGCGATGATGACTAACATGTTTCCCACAACCACGACTATCATAAGCATCGTAACGATGATGGTAGGCGATGATGATGCCTCCATAGAGTACCCACTTGGATAGTGCGAGTCCTCCCGGAAGATGATGTAGGTGTTGTTGGCTCGTAGGTGCCATTATGTGGCATTTACAGTGAGATTTTCTACCAGACGAAGATCGTCGATCGTTCACCAA
>JAQJVL010003629.1:0-57616 GCA_035578905.1 Stictocephala bisonia | reverse complement strand
CAAGAGTCATTAAGTCTTTGTTCCAAGACCGATCCGTTGTTGAGCCGTCTTCTCCCCGCCATATCACACAAAACAACAAACTGGTTTTACTAGTCGAATGGGATATTATTGTAACCATTGAAAATATTGTAAGGATTATCTTGTTCGCAGTTTAAGATAATTTAACTGACTACACAACGAAATAAAGTAAAAACAGAAAAAAATAGCCTCACGTATTAGGCCCTTATATATATAGAGATATTAATTTGTAGCAAATTTTTCAAAGTTAAAATTTTAAATATGGACTAGGATACAGCAGGAAATTACGTCTAGGTAGAAAAACATGTTTTCCTTAAGAAACCCAATTATAAAAGTTATGTGAACAACGAAACTTACATGTTAAGGTGTTATATTTTTCCTAAATGTCTACATTTTATTATTTTTTATTCTGTTCCTACATCATTATCCATTTTAAAATCAATCCTATTATATAAATATTGGAATGAAGAGAAATATTGTGTTTTTTACTAGAGAAATTAGGTCCTTGGCAAGATAATGAGCAAAACGTGAGTGTTTGTGAAATTAAAATGGATTTAGGGATGTTACAAGATCCAAGCATACGCGTGTGATAAGTAGCTCAAAGTGGTCGTATCTACATATGTAGCACCATAGTAACGTCAGCAATTAACACTTAAACAAATGGCTTGCACGAGTATTGACAGGGTTGCCAAGCGATCCACCTACCCCGGCTGTGCAAACATTCTGGTAACATGCTAACTTCAGCAGGACAAATATTTGCAGCGTTAATACTTTAGTTTTTTTTTTTTTTTTTTAAGATCGAAAATAATCTACAATCAATCTTCACATAATGGGACGCTGAGTGGACTGCCCACCACGCATGAAAGTAATCTTGATATCGCTTCGTCAAGGAGAGGGGGCTGAATAAGGACGATAAGTGGACTGGCTACCACGCATGAAACTAATCTTGATATCGTTTCGTCGCAGAGAGGGGGTTGAATAAGGACGCTGAGTGGACTGGCTACCACACATGAAACTAATCTTGATATCGTTTCGTCACAGAGAGGGGGCTGAATAAGGGCGCTGAGTGGACTGGCCGCCACGCATGAAACTAATTTTGTTATCATTTCGTCACAGACAGGGGGCTGAATACATTTCGTCACAGAGAGGGGGCTGAATAAGGGCGCTGAGTGGGCTGCCCACTACGCATGAAACTAATCTTGTTATCGCTTCGTCACAGAGAGGGGGCTGAATAAGGACGCTGAGTGGACTGGCCACCACGCATGAAACTAACCTTATAACTTGGTCACAGAGAGGGGTTGACTGGACTGCCCACCATGCATATTGGTTATAACAAAATAATTTTAATAATCGTATGTTATGTTAAATCTATTCTGCCATCACTAGTTTTGAGGATACTAACTATGACACCAGTAGACTGGCTCCACAACACTTATTCAACCGGGGGGCCCCCTCCTTTGTCCTGATCCTTTTTATTACGATGAATACCCAGTAAATTTGTTACAAACCCTACTCAGCGGCCATGTCAAGTAATTAACTTGTTTAATGTGATCTTGTGCGCCTGTTCACGCCGATAGAAACGCTGGTTCGTTTGGGATTTTGTTAATAATTATATAAATTACCCCTCCGACACAATTAATTCTCGCAATTTCCTAACAGACAACTGAAAGTTGAAGTTCAATACCTTTTTGCACGTAATATTCTGCGTTTCGTGTCGGCGACTCCCATACACGAACTCAAGTAATGGCCCTCCCGACCAACCTATACACGTATGATGGTAATACCCTCCCATACAAGAACGGTAGTTAACCCTCCCACCAACCTATACACGTATGATGGTAATACCCTCCCATACAAGAACGGTAGTTAACCCTCCCGACCAACCTATACACGTATGATGGTAATACCCTCCCATACACGAACGGTAGTTAACCCTCCCACCAACCTATACACGTATGATGGTAATACCCTCCCATACAAGAACGGTAGTTAACCCTCCCGACCAACCTATACACGTATGATGGTAATACCCTCCCATACACGAACGGTAGTTAACCCTCCCGACCAACCTATACACGTATGATGGTAATACCCTCCCATACACGAACGGTAGTTAACCCTCCCGACCAACCTATACACGTATGATGGTAATACCCTCCCATACACGAACGGTAGTTAACCCTCCCGACCAACCTATACACGTATGATGGTAATACCCTCCCATACACGAACGGTAGTTAACCCTCCCACCAACCTATACACGTATGATGGTAATACCCTCCCATACAAGAACGGTAGTTAACCCTCCCGACCAACCTATACACGTATGATGGTAATACCCTCCCATACACGAACGATAGTAATGGCCCTCCCATACAAGTACGATAATAATGCCTCTCCCACCCACGTAATGACTCTCCCATACACGAACGGTATTAATGACCCACCCAGCCACCTATAAACTTACGGTAATAGTGGCTCTCCACCCATTCATACACATATGATGATAATGACTATGACAACGGTAGTAATGTAAATATAAAGTTCATATACATGCAAGCAGGCCATGTGAACTGGCGAGTAAAATTTGTATACAAAAAAATTTTCTTTATAGATAAGCGTTAAAAAGGGTGCTTAGCATCAAGGATTCAAATCCGGACTGTAAATTACAGTAGTTGCTATCAACAAAGAACCTCTTGAGATAAACAAACTGAGGAGTGTATACCCGTCCGCACGTGGGTGGTGAGTGACTAACTTCCGAAACCAAAATAACAATCATTAACTCTACCACCGTTACATTGAGCTATTAAAAGGCCCATCGGCTAAATTCACCGTCTTGTAGAGAGAAGAAAGAAACATAGGTAGCTTTCTTATGGCCACAGCGAACGCCTAAGTGGCAGTTATAAATTATGTCAACTAATGCTCATCTTTAAGCATATGTAGTAATAAATAATAAGGTTATTCTAGAGGATTTGGAGGTAATAAAGGAGGGACTGACAAGGTGCTGGCCCTGCCATCTGCATGTCAAACTGGAGAAGTAACTACTCGACACACATTTAGCGCACTATTTGATGCGACCTCCTTTTCTTTATGCAGATATGCACTGGCCGATTACAAACTTATTTTATAAAATACAAATAGACTTTATCGACAGTATTTAAATAGCCTATAGCTGGAAACGAGAATAGTTGGCGCGTTTCATTGTTTATTCGATTTCTTTCTGGAATAATGAAAACAGGAGAAAATAATGAGAATAACAGTGTCAACGGAGTGGCATACAAGAGAGAAGACGTATCAATAGCACATCGCTTGCGGATATACTCGAAGGGACTTTCGCATCTTCCTGCCATCGGGGTGGCATACAAGAGAAGATACGCCTCAATAGCACGTCGCTTGCGGCTCTACTCGAAGGGACTTTCGCACCTTCCTGTCATCGGGGTGGCATACAAGAGAGAATATGTCTCTATAGCACGTCGCTTGCGGCTCTACTCGAAGGGACATCCGCACCTTCCTGTCATCAGGGTGGCATACAAGAGAGAAGACGTCTCAATAGCAAATCGCTTGCCGCTCTACTCGAGGGGACAATCACACCTTCCTGTCATCAGAGTGGCATACAAGAGAGAAGACGTGTCTATAGCACATCGCTTGCGGATATACTCGAAGGGACATTTGCACCTTCCTGTCATCGGGGTGGCATACAAGAGAGAACCCGTCTCTATAGCATATCTCTTGCGGCTCGCTTGCGCTCTACTCGAGGGACAATCACACCTTCCTGTCATCAGAGTGGCATTCAAGAGAGAAGACGTGTCCTATAGCACATCGCTTGCGGATATACTCGAAGGGACATTTGCACCTTCCTGTCATCGGGGTGGCATACAAGAGAGAACCCGTCTCTATAGCATATCTCTTGCGGCTATACTCGAAGGGACTTTCGCACCTTCCTGTCATCGGGGTGGCATACAAGAGAGAATACGTCTCTATAGCACGTCGCTTGCGGCTCTACTCGAAGGGACATTCGCAACTTCCTGTCATCAGGGTGGCATACAAGAGAGAATACGTGTCTATAGCACATCGCTTGCGGCTGTACTCGAGGGGACAGTCACACCTTCCTGTCATCTGTGTGGCATACAAGAGAGAAGACGTGTCTATAGCACATCGCTTGCGGATATACTCGAAGGGACATTTGCACCTTCCTGTCATCGGGGTGGCATACAAGAGAGAACCCGTCTCTATAGCATATCTCTTGCGGCTATACTCGAAGGGACTTTCGCACCTTCCTGTCATCGGGGTGGCATACAAGAGAGAATACGTCTTCATAGCACATCACCTACGGCTCTACTCGAAGGGACATTCGCAACTTCCTGTCATCAGGGTGGCATACAAGAGAGAATACGTCTCTATAGCACGTCGCTTGCGGCTCTACTCGAAGGGACATTCGCAACTTCCTGTCATCAGGGTGGCATACAAGAGAGAATACGTGTCTATAGCACATCGCTTGCGGCTGTACTCGAGGGGACAGTCACACCTTCCTGTCATCAGAGTGGCATACAAGAGAGAAGACGTGTCTATAGCACATCGCTTGCGGATATACTCGAAGGGACATTTGCACCTTCCTGTCATCGGGGTGGCATACAAGAGAGAACCCGTCTCTATAGCATATCTCTTGCGGCTATACTCGAAGGGACTTTCGCACCTTCCTGTCATCGGGGTGGCATACAAGAGAGAATACGTCTTCATAGCACATCACCTACAGCTCTACTCGAAGGGACATTCGCACCTTCCTGTCATCAGGGTGGCATACAAGAGAGAATACGTCTCTATAGCACGTCGCTTGCGGCTCTACTCGAAGGGACATTCGCAACTTCCTGTCATCAGGGTGGCATACAAGAGAGAATACGTGTCTATAGCACATCGCTTGCGGCTGTACTCGAGGGGACAGTCACACCTTCCTGTCATCAGAGTGGCATACAAGAGAGAAGACGTGTCTATAGCACATCGCTTGCCGCTCTAATCGAGGGGACATTCGCACCTTCCTGTTATCAGGGTGGCATACAAGAAAGAAGACGTGTCTATAGCACATCGCTTACGGCTCTACTTGAGGGGACAGTCACACCTTCCTGTCATCAAGGTGGCATACAAGAAAGAAGACGTGCCTATAGCAGATCGTTTACGGCTCTACTTGAGGGGACATTCGCACCTTCCTGCCAAAAGGGTGGTTTGTCTCGCTGGCCTTACGCTTCGAGAAAGAAAATGCGCATAACTCCCGAGCTACAACCTGAGCCAGTTTTGGTGGGATTGGTTGTCGTTGAGAAACATTGTCCGCAGTGTGCGAAATTCCAAGGTGGCCCAGGTTGTCCTTTCGTGGACAGACAAACTGGGCCTCATTCCGGAGTGGTACAAGTTGTCGGTGGCTCAATTGGTCCTACATAAAACCAGAATTGGTTCAGTTTGTCCTGACCACTTTCAAAGGTCCTCAGTTTTTGCCCATGACTATACTATAATAACAATAAATCTGGGGTTGCTTTTTGAAGCAGAAAATATTGTAATCAATTTAATGGCATTCATACAGTGTTTGCTTATCTTAAACGATACACTCATATATTTATATGTTTATCTTGGTAACGTCTCGAATGAGAATACATTCGTTTAGTTGTACTAATATTAAATAGTAGTTTCATTTACATTCAGCTGCGTCACTGACTGACTACTGGTGACAAGGTTACTACAAATATCAATCCACATTACATATTATCAATATTATTAACATGTGTTTAATACACAACTTTTTTTAGAGTAAAAGATAAAATTGATTATGGTTTTGGTTAAAAGTTTTATGAATAATTGATATATAGATTTATGGGTTAGCATATTTGTATTGTGTAACTCAAAACACATTGTTTGTACAGTTTTTTGTTTTATATTTCATGAAACATAATAGATACTATCAACATTAATAATAATAAAATGTGTTTACTTAACGATGCTTTAGTAATCATATTTTTCAAACATGTATGATATGGTTAAAAGACTAGTTGAAAAATAGCACTGGAATGTAGCATTTCTTTACAGATCTCTGGAGAGTGAGGTTGCACTACTCGAGTTTCTGGCAAGAAGATCGAGTGGTTGAGGCATTTTTGTATTAACTGATTTGGTTGTTACTTGTGAAATTACCATTTTAACAGATATATTTTTGTATCGTCACATTTTTAATATATGGTAAAATGTAATGTGAAGTCTAAGAATGGCAAAGCCATGTGAAGTTTAAGAAATAAACAATATAAGATGTGGGGATAAAATAGATTAAATAAAACTACTATTACACTATTAATTTCACTATTAGCCCTAATTCACAATAGAATTGGAATAAAAAGTACCTAGCATCTAGTAGGCCTGGTAAGTGTATTTTCTCTAATAAATAAGTTACTTAAAAACTGTAACGTCGTGTATCGTAAAAATTGTTTAAACGTATTAATCGATATATATGTCTGTAATCTGAGCAACTTCTAGATTAATTTGATGTAAACAATAATATTTATGGTTAAAAGTGCAAAAACTATTATCCGCGTAGTATCCCACAGATGCATTTAGGCTAGGTGATAAAATTATAAAAATCCCTAAGGTCTAATAATACAATTTATATTTCATTTTACATTAACAACACACATTTTGTTACTTGTTCACAAAGTGTTCGTACGTTCGCAAACTATGTTTTGTTATTTACTAAATATTTTGTATAAAAATAAATATTTTTGAAATAAATAACAGTTAGATATTATTTTATACTTTAAATAATTAGGTTTAAGTTTAACTAATTATTGTTAAGTATAGTTCACCCTATTTTGGATAAAATTATATTTTCCTTAAAACATTAACTTGTTGAATGTTTTACAGCCACAAATGGAAATAAATTTACAACTAAATCTTATAATGGTCTAAATAAAAAATAAAAACTTAATTTTACAACTGTCATAACTAATAAAAATCCATTTTAAAAGGGGCTAAACTGTATATTTAACATTGCGAAATATATTTCTATCAATCAAAACATCTGCAGATAGACATGGATGTTCAAGTGTATGAACCAACCCGTGGATGTGTATTATGTGGCCAATACTGATTGTCACTGTGAAGTGAATGGCAGTCGACCATTTAAACTGTCATTTTTATTATTATAAAATAAAAATGACAATATATTTATCGACATTTTCACTTACTAACTTAAAATTTTATGTTAACTCTACAATTAATTTTAAGATATCAAATAATTTAGTTTTTTCACTTTCAATGTTCTGCTAGTTTTAAATAAGAGATAACTACTGTATTACAATTTAGGGATACATATATAGGGGTTAAACAATTCTAACTAACATTCACATTATTTTACAATTTAGGGATACATATATAGGGGTTAAACAATTCTAACTAACATTCACATTATTTTACAATTTAGGGATACATATATAGGGGTTAAACAATTCTAACTAACATTCACATTATTTTACAATTTAGGGATACATATATAGGGGTTAAACAATTCTAACTAACATTCACATTATTTTACAATTTAGGGATACATATATAGGGGTTAAACAATTCTAACTAACATTCACATTATTTTACAATTTAGGGATACATATATAGGGGTTAAACAATTCTAACTAACATTCACATTATTTTACAATTTAGGGATACATATATAGGGGTTAAACAATTCTAACTAACATTCACATTATTTTACAATTTAGGGATACATATATAGGGGTTAAACAATTCTAACTAACATTCACATTATTTTACAATTTCGGGATACATATATAGGGGTTAAACAATTCTAACTAACATTCACATTATTTTACAATTTAGGGATACATATATAGGGGTTAAACAATTCTAACTAACATTCACATTATTTTACAATTTCGGGATACATATATAGGGGTTAAACAATTCTAACTAACATTCACATTATTTTACAATTTAGGGATACATATATAGGGGTTAAACAATTCTAACTAACATTCACATTATTTTACAATTTAGGGATACATATATAGGGGTTAAACAATTCTAACTAACATTCACATTATTTTACAATTTAGGGATACATATATAGGGGTTAAACAATTCTAACTAACATTCACATTATTTTACAATTTAGGGATACATATATAGGGGTTAAACAATTCTAACTAACATTCACATTATTTTACAATTTAGGGATACATATATAGGGGTTAAACAATTCTAACTAACATTCACATTATTTTACAATTTAGGGATACATATATAGGGGTTAAACAATTCTAACTAACATTCACATTATTTTTCAATTTCTTTTAAATCATATTTCATCTTTATTTATTTTTTAGAGTATAAATAATATTGTTTTATGTGTAATCTCTGTAAATTCGACAAGGAACTTACTTTATCTAAATAACTGAATCCTCAAATAGCTTTAATTTATTAATATTTCATTTCATTTTTTCAGAGTCTGCAGAGGCTGTCACCCATGTTGGTTTTAATCCCATAAGAACAATGTTATTTTCAAACTGGACATAGGATCACATGTTATTTTTAAACATATTTCCCCCAAACAAATTGCAATTGACCAATAATAAAATTTCACGTTGACATCGCTTTGTAAATTTCTAATTAGTTTTTAAAAAATGTAAAAAATATTAAGTTTAAAGTTTTTATTTTGAGCTATGTTTCAAAACTAGGCATAACTATTCAAAGTATCAAAAGCAAACCCAACGCGCAATATAATAACATTTAAAATGACACTTCATACACATATTTTGGTTAATAAATAACAAAAAAAATATGGATACGGTACTCAAATAACATTGTTCTTATGAGATTAAAACCAACATGGCCGACAGCCTCCGCAGACTCCTAAGCTTGTTACGATGTAATTAATCACGCACTAAGCAGCAACACCCGGCTATGCTTTGGGTGTTGATGATGACCGAATTTCAGTGATGATGACAAATGAGCTCGATACTGATTGTTATACATGTTTTAATTATGCTTGTTGTGGTGGTTTGAAAATATTTCATTCTAATATATGGAGTTGTTAAAAAACTTTATGAATTGGTTGTCTACCTTAAACTGTTTATAAACTCCATATCATATTTTGAGAGCTGGTTGAGGGGAGGAGGTTGAGAAAAACACCAACTTTGACAGCTTTGGCAGACAAGCAATGTAATAAAAATGACGGAATTGTTATATTTTCTACGAAAAGCTTTTCAGAGTCTGTCAAACAGTTATCACTAAGTGACGTAGACGACTAACATGTCAGCATATTGGATTTGATTATCCATGAGGCCAATGTTAATTTCAAAATAAGATAAAAGCTTTATTTATGAACATACAATTTTTTAAAGAGGACTCAATTGCCTAGTGTAACATGAGACAGATGATTTTAAACTGTTTGGTTTCTTACAAATAACTATTTTCATAATTTAATATTTTTCAAAATATTAAAACCAATGGAGATAAAAAAAAATCTCAAGCAGCATTAGTCAAACATAACTAACCATTACAGTACTGGCCTGTCTGTTACAGTAGATAAGCCTGTCTGTTACAGTAGATAACTCTCCTGATAAGGACTCTCGCACTTGCACCGACTTTGACCTTGACTCATAAAGACTATTTTGCACTTTTAACAGGGACTAACAGCGGCTGGGCCCCGATATTAAGTTGTAAATATGTTGCCATGCCACATAATGCACAATAACGTTTAATATTCTTTTGATAAATAAAAGAAAACAGGATTTTAAAAACTAAGACACTAAAAACTAAAACCTTGGATGTCTTTTGAATTAATTCGATTTATTAGAGTAAGGGTAGATTGAGCAAAACTGTATAAATGCAACCGTTTAATAACGAACCTAATTACAGACAAAGTGAAAGTAATGAACTAAAGAGGCGAAGAAGGATTATTTTAGGAGCAGGATTGAATGGTGCAATAATGATCCTACACATTTCTGGAGGACTGTGAAAGAGCTAGCGAAAGAAAACTTAATTAAAGACCAATGTCCTGCCCTAAAATCGTTACCAAGCTCACAAAATGTTCTGCAAATGACTTAAAATTTCTTTCATTAGTTGTACAAAACTTAACAAATGCCATTAATCCTATTGGGGCGATGTCAATAACGAGATCGCCGACAAAAATAATTTCCGTCCGATTTGCTTTGTTAAGTGTTCCTTCTGAGGTTATTGAACAACACGCAAGTGCTTTTTATCTTTAAGTCTATAACATTTTAACCAAACGAAACATGGATTCAGTGATGCAGGAGAGATAAAAACATATCAAATGCGTTATTTCACAATATAACGAAATCAACAGTAGTATTCCAAATAGTGAACGTTCCCTGTTTACTTTTTTTGTTTATTTTTAAAAAGTTGTATTTTTGAAATACTTAGATGTAGTTTTTTATTCTAAAATGATGCGGTCCAATCATACGCAAGAAAAGTCTTCGTAAATTTTTTTGTAATTAGAAAATGAGGTTCAAGAAGAAAAGAAATAAAATTGGCCTACTAAGGTTTCATTAAGTCTTTTTTTGTATTTTATAATATTGCTTGGGGAGGTGCGAGCAAGTCCATTCACCAACTTTTTTTCACAAAAAAAAAAAAAAAAAAACAACTTAAAATCAGCTACAGGAAAACTTTCGTTTTCAAACAGATTCCTTATTTAAAGAATCTGATCTTCTTACAGTTCGTCAGTTGTACATAAAAACGCTTCTAACTTAAATTGAATTAATAAATCATAATGAACTTTGATTAATTATTTAGTATAGGAGATAGATTTTTCTTTGTAACACCCCAGATTCTGTGATTTGATCACCACCAATCCAATTTGACAAATGTTCGTCAAGTCAATTTTCCAAGATTCGAATTAAACACACTACGTTTTTCAATTTTTTTATTGTTATTAAAATGTTGTAATTATTATTTCATTTATTAAAGTTTTATATAATCTAACATGTGTGTCTATGATTTATTTTTCCACTCGATTTCAATTCATATTTTAGTATTGGGTTGTCTTGTACAACTCAGACCTATGGACAGGCGTCTTGTTCATGTAGGTTTATTTTTTTGCTATAGCACCTAATATCATAAATCTTTCTTTTGCTTTTACCTTAATTATCGATTTGTATTGGTTTATGTTTATACTGATTTTTTTCTGATTAACTGAAATGCAGTGTATATATGATATAATTGTAATTTGTATTGTGCTTCATTTTTATTTTGTTTTCTATGCTGGAAATAATTAAAGTTTTCATTCGTTAATTTTTTGTAAATGTACTTGTTTAAAAAGTTTCTTTTATAGTAAAATTCAGCCTATTAAAAACTGAAACATAAATTACACTATTGTTTTAATTTTTAACACAGTTTACAGTAATAAGAGTATATATATTTGAAAGTAGTGATCACTTCCAAGATAGTATATTTGAGGGAGGGGGGGGGGGGAAAAGATGGTGATTTTAAGGTTAAGTTTAGCATTTGAGTTGTTTATATAAATATGCCTAAGTTAGAAAAGTTCAAATCTAACACTTTCCATGTAAAATACTAACAATAGTTTTTATTTATGATAGTCAACAACCTGATTCAGTAACTATCTTAAGGGTCTGCAGAGGCTGTCAGCCACGTTGGTTTTAATTCCATAAGAACGATGTTAATTGAGAATCCATACTGCTTCTTTATTTATAGACCAAAAGTTTTGTGTATAAGGTATCATTTTAAATGTTATCATAATGCACGTTGCGTTTGCTTTTCATATTTGAAATACATACACCTAGTTTTGAAAAATATGTGAAAATAAAAGCTTTCAACGAAATATTTTTTACATTTTTGTCTATAAACCTAATTAGAAATTCGCAAGGCAATTCCAACACGCAATTTCATTCTTGATCAAATGCAATTTGTTTGGAAAAAAATCTGTTTAAAAATAACTGTTCGGTTTGGATACGCGTGATCGCATGTCCGGTTCGAAAATAACATTGTTCTTATGGGATTAAAACCAACACGGCCAACAACTTCTGACAGCCTCTCCAGACTCTTAATACAGTCGGCACTGGTGGCGCAGTGCTGTAACCCAGCTACTTGGGGACAAAGTGTTTGAGAGATTGTAGGCGATAGGTTCCATGCTTGGTCCTATCGTACCATCGAAACGGCGTCCACTCAATGGTTGTCATCGACTTGGACGCTACTAGAGAAGTCTTGGGTATGTTGGATGGTAGTCAAGTTTAAGATGTTGTGTAGGGAAGAGAACTGTGTCAGGCTTGTCAGTTAGCTGAAAATTAGACCAAGACTATGTGGTTGGGATTCCACGTAAAGCTGTAGGTTCCATAGTTGCCCTGGCTATTGGGCTATTTATAAATAGTCCTTTCTGAGCTAAGTCAAACTCAGATAGTAACAACGACTATACTGGTTCATCTACACTGATCAAACTCATTCACTCCTCATATTCGCCAATATCTATACGATCGGCGTCTTAGAAATGAATGATGTATATGTAACTTTTTGTATAATTTAATAAAGATCTGTTTGGTCTACTAATATGCATTAACTAATTTCATTTTACATGTATAAGTATGTAAAATAAAAAAAACTTTTAAACTGTTTCAAGATTTCCTTAGTTCTCTTTTGAAGCAGGCATAACTGGGATCACAGTGACAATTTAGCTACCAAAAATAAATTCTGTTTCTTTAGCACCACCCAGGGAACATGTTCAGCTTAGAGATTGCTGCAGATGCGAACATCATCCCCCATGGGGGAAGATGCAACAAATAGAAATATAAGTGGGGGATGGCAAATGATTGCAAGTCATGTGATTGCAGATTTGAGATTCAAAATGTGGATTACATAGCTAATGGGTGCCCATTGTGTTCTTTTCAAGGGGATTAGCTGGTCGATTGCAAGTCATGAGATTGCAGTTTTGAGATTCAAACTGTGGATCACATTGTTTAAGAGTGCCGATTGTGTTCTTTTCAATCGGATTAGCTGGTTGATTGCTAGGCATGTGATTGCAGATTTGAGATTCAAACTGTGGATCACACAGTTAAAGAGTGCCCATTGTGTTATTTTCAGGGGGATTAGCTTGTCCTCATCCAATCAGAGAAGCGGGTGTTGAATAGTTACGAAACCTGGATCTAGCTCTGTGACGAGAGATCAATGTTTAGACACAAGACACAAGTACTTTGTAGTTTAGATTTTATTTAAACATAGTATATTGCTCTGATTTTTAATTAATTTTAGTTTGGTAGCTGGCTTTTAAAGCCATACGATATACATATTCATTACATATAGTTCATTCTCAAGTACAAATCCTCCTACAAGCATTAGCTTCGTATTCAACAATTAAAGTGCCATCTTAATCACTTATTTTGATCCTCTTCCCTTTTGTTAAATTTCCCTTTTTAAATTGGATAGCCAAGTCCCCCCTCCCACTTAAGAACTATCAGGCTAAGTATGTGGGAACAGGTCATGAGTAACCCTATGCACACAATTAAATTACAATGTCACATAAGCTTGTAGTCAAACTGACAAAGAGGTTATCACTGCCATAGGTAATTGTCTGATAATACAGCCTAGTCTGAAGGAAGCTGAAATCTCTTATCAATGCAAAAAATTTTCAAACACTCAACTATTGAACTACGCTTTTTCTCTATCATCTTAAACTAAACATTAATTTTAAAACTTGCTATCATTTATGGGGGACGATTCGCTCAACGAAAAACGCCAAAAACATGAGTTCCTATTTCAGGAATTCGGTCTGTAATAATGATCATATCATAATACTTTAAATGCCACGTGAGAGGATGAACTGTTATATTAAGGTGTTTTTTTGTAAAAAAAAACAACAATACTAAGGACAAAGGAGTTTCTCTCCTTGTACATTTTATTTACAAATGCCAAACAGCAAACCTCTTTAAATCGCTTTTGTACTCCCTACATCAGACAAAGCTTTAAGGATTCTATTCTTGCTCAAAGAAAAAGCTCAAGTTTTTCTCCCCTCTAACCTAAGCTTTTCTTTACTCAATGAAAATAGATATTACTTTAGTTAAGGGATCTAACTGCCAAATCACAAACACTTGAGTTCTCTTTATAATATCTTGCTTATGACCTTGTAAAAATATTCCAAAAAGCCAATTTATGCAGTTTAAATGGACAAAACAATCAATAATGAATATTTTAAAGCAAAAAATAATAAGCTACAATCTATAAACATGTGCTGTATTATTTAACATAAGACCATTTTCAAACTACTACAATTATGTTCACCTGTTGATATAATTGTGAAAAACTAATGATAAGATTACTTTAAACTATAAATCTTTAAATACCTATCAATGAGAAAATAAATATTCATGGGACAGTTGTACCAAAACTAAACAAATGATTTTGATCTTACAATAACCAATTTTTTGCAATTAGTAAATTTGAATCTTAATTTATATTATTTTCCTAATAATATATTTGAAGAGTTTTAGATGTTTAGAATTTTGTCATAACAAAAAAGATAGCTGCTATAAAAAAAATTATAAAAATCCTACTGGAATCTCTTATGAGGGGAAAATCTTTTATGAGAAATAAGATGTTGCACTGAAGAAGAGCAGAAGCAAAAGAACAATCTAAACAGGTCATTTACCAAGTAAATTTATAGAGGAGAGTATTGTTGTTTGGATGTGAGGAAATAAATTCTATATTTAATTTGTGGATATTGAGAAAGATACAAAAAGTAATATAGAGGTAAAGATAGGATCAATAAAACTTAATGAGAATAATTATCAACCTCGCACCTGCTGATAATCCAGTGTGTTACCTCTTATTTGTATATCTCTATTTTGCTTCATTTTTATTTATTTCCTATCTGGAAATAATCATTCTTTAATTCATTAATTTTTTGTAAATGTACTCTTTTGAAAAGTGTTTTAATAACTTATATTCAATTCATCAATGTAACCAGTATAAAAAAAACCATAAAATAATAAGCCAAATAACAATGGTACTTATTTCAGCTCAACATCACCTCTTAATTATCAGCGTCATTTCAGTTAAGGATAGAGTGCCAAACTGAATACCACTGTACACATGTGAGCAGTTCATTATTACAGGGGAGACATATACTTTGTGGCAAAAATATACTTATTATAACCAGTATATTATTTCTCATATACTGGTTCAAACTAGAAAAAATAAGTTTCAAGTGTTCGACATGTGAGGTCACCTTGCACTAAACAGTACCAAACATTAAAAAGTGTTAAGAAATAATAAATGTTTTTTAATGATCTGTAATGTGTTTACATGTTTTTTAATGATCTGTAATGTGTTTACATGTTTTTTAATGATCTGTAATGTGTTTACATGTTTCTAGTTTGTAATAAATAAGTTAGAAGTAGTTAAAAAATTTGGTGTGCTGCCAAATGGTCTGTTACCGTCCAAATACATTCTCATGTAAGTAGCAATAGAGCACGGCAAATGATGTACGCACTCATCAACAGGTTAATGACACAGTTTCCCCACAGAATAATGAGGTGCTACATATTTATAAATATTACTGAGTCTGGAATTTCTTTTTTGGATCATGTAAGAACAGATCTAATGCTTTTTTAGAGCATTGGTTGTCTAAATATTGTATAGCTGGTTATTTATAACATAACAGAGTGGCGCAGGTTCTGTTCCCAATAATATAAGCAGATTTCAGTAAGTAACGCTACGTCAGAGAGTAAACAGGATTCTCTTTGAGTAACCTTTCTTTGTAATATTTCGAGAGAACAATTCTAAGAACCCATCCTCGTACAAGCAATAAATCCCAGAATAAGACAACTTTTATCCTGTTAGTGAGTTCGTTACTACACTCAATCAATACGTAAGTTACCCATCATTGGCTATGAGCATTTTAATATATTAAGTTTACATAGATACTTAGGTGCTCTCTTAACTAGCATACTTTAGGTTGTTAGAAATACAAAACAAGTGAACGTTAGAGCACAAATTTATTAAATTATATGTGCAAAATATATGAATATTATATTGATGGATTTCGGTAAACCATGCTTACCATCCTCAGACCAGAAGGATTCACAAGGGAATGGAATGTCATGCTTTTCTAAATGCATAAAATATAATGAAATTTACATAGAATAAATTTTAATCAACGTTTAGTTTCATTTTTCGAAAGTAAAGGATATTATATCACTTGACATATCACGTATTTTTTAACGATCAAAACTATTGTATGAAGAAACCACTTAAAATTTTATAAAAGTATTAGGCAATGTTGAAAGACACAAGTCATCATCATAGTTATCGTCAAGTCACAAGGAACAAAGTTTAGTCTTAAGAAGGTACTCCACCCAAAAATGGCGAAAATATAAAAATATGACATTTTATTTTTATTTAAGTTTTATATTAACCCTAAATCGTGAGTAATGGGTGATCCATTATGTGCTCCCCACTGCTAGGTTCTTTTTCAGCGCTTATCAAGCCTTTTTTAATAAAAATAACTAAATATGATCCAAAAGTAAATTTTATCATTTTGTTTTTTTTTTTTTTTTTTTTTTTTTTTTTCTAAATAACTGCACATTCACATACCACCATCAAAACTTTCAAACAAATTTAGTAAATAAGTATTGTCAAGAAAAGATAGAAAGTATTTGAAAAAAATTGTACGTAAATTAAAGTTATAACCCTCCTTAGCACTAAAGATTTTTAAAAATAATTCCAAGATTGCCAAATTGTTTATTATTTACTGTACTACAATAATATGCTGTTACATTTTAGATAAACTACTAGGTTTTTTGAGAATTTTTTGTTTTCATAAAATGCAAAAATGAAAAAATGTGCAGTTACAATGTATGGTCATGTAGGTAATCAAATAGTACAAGTAAAAATTAAAAAAAATCACCATTGAACAAAGAAGAAAATGTTGTTTAGGAAAACTAGTCATATTGTACCCATAAAAATTTTTTTGTATTTTTAGTTTGTTGGGGAAAATAACAATTTTATCATGGAAACGAAACATTTCTGTGAAAAATTACATAACAAATCAAAAATAAGGAGTATGTATAATTTTTTCTAAATGTACTTTATTAGTACAATCTATTAGCTACAAGAAAATGTAAAATATATGAAAATATTCCATAAAGTATTAAACTTATAACACCACAAATTAGCTGCGTAAATTGTGTAAACCGCACTTGAAAAATAGTGCATATTGTGAACATTATAAAAAATATAAAATATTTTTTGGGAATTTATATGACAGTTACACTTGATAGAACACATATTTATGAATACAAACATAAAAAAATGTATTACCTTAGTGCCATAAATAAGGTTTTAGCACTATATAATAACATACTAAGTCACATTGTTGTTGCGTAACTAAAATAAACAAATAATTTACATTGAACAGTTAGTACATAATATTTTTTTATTATTATTATTTTTATTATGCTATACTAATACCCTATCTGTGAACGATTTTTTAGCTCAAATCAGATAAAAAATAAATGTTTAGGCTAGTACCTACATAAATATATACACAGCTGTCAAATAAACATTGAAATACACAACTAGGCCTACAATATAAAATTAAATATTTGACTCACTCTTAGTTCTACCCTCCAGGATCCTTTGATATTGATAAATTTGAGCATTCTTTGATGCTAGACTGTTGTTTTTACAATAATGATTATCATTATGTGCAATAATAATAAATAAAGATCAAAACTAAATAACATATTTTTTAGTATTACTGATATTTTTTACACTATAAACCACTATAACACATTCTACTATCACTACACTACACTTAACTGTATTAGTACAAATATTAATTTATAACAATAACAGCGAAAAAAACACTTACAAGCAAAATCTAACGTGCACCAAACAATATGGCCTAGACGACTGACTGCCGTTGTCGGGTTCTCTTTGTACTCGCCGAACAAAAAACTTGTCACGTGACCATTGCCAACATTCTGCACGTAAATCGCTCGAAACGGCACCAAATTACATATGAACTCTCTGCCTTTCTGGCTAAATTTTGATTGTTTGTATCTTAATAAATAGCTTATTAGCTAAACTTTCCTCAAAAGCATAAATTATGCCTCGACTCACTTGAGAGAAAACACCTAAAAAGGGTACACGAAAACATTTGTTGTAAAATACCCAATGCAGCTGAAACAATGCGATTTGCTTTGTTACATAGAGTATGTTATTCCCTACAGACTGATATTTGGTACATCTTATTCCGTCTTCTGGTTGTCCTTCAGTCATTCGACAAACATCAGCCTTTTCATTGCTTCCGACCTCAGCCGGGCGGAAACTAAGCGGAAGTTTGCTGTTCCACATTTTCCTACATTTATAAAATTGAATAAAAAAATTATTAAAAATCTGAAATGTGTAGACCAGAACATTCTGCGTCTATTGGTACCAACTTTGTTGTGCTTGCTTGATGATAAACATATGTTTTATTGATTTTAATGCACGAGCATAAATTATGCTCCACATCACGATACTGGGTGGCACAGTGAGGAGCATAAATTATGCTCCATCTCACGATCCAGGGTTAAAGAATATTTTCTGAACACTTCCATATAAAAATATTAATGAGAAAGTCTTTATAAATATTTTGTATAAATTTATTACGAAAAGCGCACCTATACATTTTCCCAGTTTCGTCTTTAGGAGCACACTATCATTTCATACAGTACTTTTCACTATAGTAACATATTATGATGAACTGCACATGTGTTATTTTGTTGCCTGGCATTGGCAACAATGCATATTACAAACAACTTTATTTTTACAACAATTCACATTTGATAATAACTACTTGTATAATACAGTTGTATTTTATAAGTAAAATAACATGTTTTAGATTTTTCCCGTTTTCCATAAGTTTAATTTTAGCTTGTTTTCATGTATGGGGACATTCGTAGATTCTTTTGTATACCACATAAAGCCTTCAAACTTTTTTTGTTTTGTAGGGAAAAAGATTATCTACAACCTGTAATAAGAGTTTATAAAAATATGACGTACAAAAATGTTTAGTGATAAAAAACTATAAAATTACAAATTTTAATGTATAGAAATGCTTAAAAATACATAATTTCAAAATATAATTGCTTATATGAAATCCCTTCCTACAAGTTGTACAAACAGTACATTCGTTACCTTCAAAATATAAAAAAAGGAACTTGATATCTAGTTTAGTATTTAAGTTGCAGTTGTCTCAAGAAAACACTGTTATTAACAAAAATCAACCCCTGTTAAGGAGATGAAAACAATAAGGGGTGGAAATACTCCAAAAATTGTTTTATTACTGTCCTTAATACAAATGATACAGGAATATATAATTTTTTTTAAAGGTAGAGTCCCCCTTAACAAATATTACCACAAAATTGATTGACCCTTATTGCTATGCCCAACAATATTAGATGCATGTACATGTACTCATTTCAATTTCAATATTAGAATTATTTTGATAGCACTTGATAAATCTTTTTAATTACAGTTTATTTCGCTTAATTTTATCCCGATACAGTACAACCTTATTTTATACTGCCTTGCGTTATCCAGATTGACAAATAAACGAAAATAATTGTTGTATTATAGATAACATTAGAATTAAGCCGTTCAATCTCACAATACAAATCTCAAAAGCATATGTTTTCCTTTGCATCATAAATATTGCAGGCGCTGTTCTTTAACTTGTTGTGCATTACCAGTTGTTGTTTAACTGCATAATGCGCACTAAGATCCGAACTAGCAGTCTGTTTACTTCTGTAACAGAGTGAATGGAGAAAGTGGAAGAGTTCTTTACGTGCACAACCTTTGTATTGTCAGTCTTTTGTATACTCTAATAGGATGAATTAAAAGTGTTTAAGTTCTCATTCAATTAAAGGATGTGGTTGCTTAAGATCCTTTTAAAATCACTAAAATTATACTGTATTACAAGTTTTTATCTAAATGCAGGAACTTAACATCTTAACATATGTTGTTTTTAAAAAGTTATGTTTTGTGAGACACAAGACATAATATGGATTCGTCAATATATTGATCTTGCACTTGTGTTTGTCTCATCAAAATTCGTCAAGCCTTCGCAATTTGCATTCCATGCAATTGCAGGTGCTCCTCTCTCGCTTGCTATCTGATATGAGTTATTAAATCTGGTTATTGTTAGAAAACTAAGTTTTTTGTTACTTGTGATCTATCCAGCTTTAAACATAAGCAGCTTGACCTGCTGCCACATTAAGTCGGATAACTAAGGTTGTACTGTATATACTAAATTTTTTGCAGTTATGAGTGATTTTAAAATTAACTGTTACGAAATTGGGTGGGTTAATGAGTGATCATGGATACAGAAGTCTAAATTTGCTCATGGGATTTGTTGTTATTTAGTTTTAGCCCTGGGAAATGCTAACCAGCTTACAAAGGAGATAATTTTAATCATTGATTGATGATTAATCTTCTTTTGGTTTGTTACAACACCAACTTGGAAAATAATTCAGTAAAATATATAAATTTTCATTTTAAAAATTAGTAAATTTAAATAATATTGCTTATTGATTCCTTAGTCCGGTTACTAACCATAACTTGGAATCTCAAATCCTGTACACTCCTTTAGCTATGTCCACACTTGTGCTTTTTCATGTTCAACATTCCTGTCAACATTCAACTCAATATGCGTTAACGCATGTTTTATTGACTGTGCTTAAACATATGCCTTTACCCTTTCAACATTCTTGCCTCACTCCATTGCAATGTTGATAGATGAGGGCAACGCGGTTTTGCTTGGAAGTCTCAGTGCTACAATTTGGAAGTCGAAGCGATCAATTTGGATGAAGAATTATATCAAAACCCGTAACTTTTATATTGTAAAAGATTTACAACTATTGACAATGTTTTGTTCAAATTTGAAGTTTTTAATTTTATAGATGCCTTAAAATGTCTTGTTAGCTTTATTATATGTTCAAAACAAGCTTTTTAAAATATGTGGATCTGACTTACATCCAAAAATCAAATGAATTTTGATTTTAATTATTAACATTGTACATGTATCGGTGGGTCTCTACCACGGTACGTGACTGGATAGACAGGTGGGAAATTAACATTGTACATGTATGAGTGGGTGGGTAGGTATAACACTGCATATCTATGGGTACATACCTTAGAAGATATAATTAAATTACTTCACATACCTAAGCTTGTAGAATGGGCTTTGCTCTACACACAAAAAGGAGCAATATCGATGGTAGTTGTCTAGTGTGGTGGATGGATATATTTTAAGATTTTGGAACAATTGAACTAAATTTATAGATGTTAAACGGGGGGGGGGGGGAGATAGTGAACTGCCCAGACTTAACTTACTAGTCGCTACGCTACCATTTCCTTCAAGTGCAGTCTTCAAACCAATTTGTGAAGTACTATTAATTCCAAAATTCGTTCATTTCAAATCTCTTGATAACACAATATCTCTGTAGTTTAAATACACTTGATTTTCTTGTACGTTAAAAAGATTAAATTTTTTATTCCTAACTATTGGGATATTTTAGAGTAAACAGAATTAAAAATAAAACATTCTATTGTGAAATTCATACAAACTCCCATACACCAAAGGTCAATAAAGCTTTAATTCCAAAGGCATGAATTTGACTTCCTAGCTGTAGTTTATTGTAATATTTGAATAAACACCACATCTAGAAAATGTTGTTTTTCATGTCTAGAAAATTCACATCTAGAAAATTTAATTCATGTCACAAAGAAAAGAATTTACTACTTTTATTGTATTTCTTCATTTCTTTTTTTATTTACTATTACCGGACCGAGCCCTAAAATGAGATAAATATATAGATGGTCATTGAGTGTGATGACTGTAATGAATGTGTAGTTTTTGCCAAGAGGTCAACTGATCCTAAGTGAGGAACGTTTATTAAATAGCTCAAGAGCAAAGGCAACTATGGTCAGAGTCAGGGGGCAGTCTGGCCAGGTTGGCTGGTTAGCAATCGCCGAGGGCCCAGGGATTATAGGAGCCCCCAAATGACTTCTGAAATTTGTAATAATTTGTTCTTACCAACAAAACAAACATATTGGTTTCTTAACGAGCAACGTAATATGGGTACTGGCAAAATATCTTCAAAGTAAATTCTGTTAATTCATATTGAAGGAGCAATTTAATGAAATCAAAAGGATTGAAAACTTCCCTGAAAATGTTCTTCACTTGTCAGCAAAAATTTTAAAATTGATAGAAAAGTTGAGCTCAAATAGTTTGCAGGCCAGTACAAACATTTTACATTTTGTAAACATCGAAGGTCCAGCTGAAAGTGAGAAGGGATGTACAGTTCAAGAAAGCCACGGTGAAGAATTAGACCTTGAGTTAAGAAGCTTGGTCTGAGGAAGAATCCAATAAACTTGATTGTGAGAAAACAGTCAAATGTTTTATTTGTTTGGGATATGCAATCTTTGTTATTTTTATCTGTCTCAGTCTGGTTTATTCCTCACTTTGTATATTGCTCATAATTTTTTTTGACAATACCGTGTATACAAGTGACATGTAAGAGAGCATTTTCAAAGCTAAAAATAGTAAAAAATCGACAGAGGTCGACTTCAATTCAAGAACTAATGTATAATCTCCTTTTTATGAATGTAATTTAAGGATATTTTATGTATTTTAAAATTAAAACAAAGATACAATTATCAATGAAGTTGCTAAGATGAGCTCAGAACTGACCAGTAAATTCTTAATTTTATTGTACTTTTGTAGTATCAATTGTCAGTTTACAACATCATATTTAATTGTAAGAATTCAATTTTGTTTTATTCGTCTGTTTTAGACTAAAAATGCATTTTATCTTTCACTTATCCACCTTTATAAGTATTTTTCCAACTAGCTAGTAGTGGCAAAGTAGTGCAAAAAAATAATTATTTGGCATGAAATTTTGCAGGCTAATTATTAGTTTTCGTGCCATGCAAGGGTTTAGATTTGGCCAAGATCCTCACCACCTCTGGTTAGTTTTAGCAAACTCACAAGCCTGATATTTAGTTTTCTCACCTAAACTCCCTTTAAAGCCTGCCCATCAATTCAGACTTCCTACACTTCTAAATAGAGCCGATATTGTGGCCTAAAAAAAGAGGACTGAAAACAGTATTGCCTACAATCTCCAAAACACCTACGTCCCATGCCCCTAAGTAGCATGCTACACAGCTGGCTTTATTTACAGTACAACTTTATTAATACTAAATTTGGTGATAGGCCTTATCTTATATGGTACGTGTAGGCCTATTACTATCAAGCCAACAACCAAGATAATAACTTTTGTTTTCCAAAAATCAAGCACCTAATAATTAAATAAAAACTAGAAAAAATGGTTAAGCTCAAGTTGAAAATTTTTTTAATGGTAGATATAAGTCAAATTCAGAACTTATTATAGACTTTAAGAGAATTAATTATGAGTAAATAAAATAATATCGATATGTGTACAATGTGATGAAGATTTTTACTTTTAAGAGTCTACTACACCTGCCCCACATGAAAAAAAAGTTCAAGATCGTCTTTACCAGGTGAAGTTAGGGCTAAGTAGCCCTCTCTAAACACTTGACCTATGGCTTTATCTGCTTCCCAACCATGGGAGTGGCAAGGCGAAAAACATTGGGAACTGAACCGGCTGAGTGGCAAGCCACTGCCGTAGCCCCTTACGGCCACTCCAATATTGTATTTTATTTTCCAATAGGCAAGCATTAAATTCAAATAATTATGACAGCTTTATTTATGGACATAACATTTATTTTATAAATAGAACCTAACTCTGTCTAGTACCCCCTGAGACAGATTTTTTGGTTTATTTTTTATATACCAATAGCTATTGTTCTAATTTTTTTTTAATACACCAAAAAACAATTGGAAAAATTCTGTATCTGGGGGCACTAGTCACAATTGTCCTATAAAGCATGTTAAAATTTGAAATACATATGATACAAAATGAAAGCGTTCGATGTTTCAAGTGAAGTATGTTCAACTGCAAAACGTGCACATCAACTATTGATAATTTTTATCAGGCCTGTTAAGCCTAGTCCCCACTTACAAACGTTTCTGGAAACAGGGTTTGCAAACCGTTTCCAGTCTTATTGTGTTGTTTCTGTGATGTTTCCCGAATGTTTCCCAACTGTTAGCAAACTGTTTGCAAACATTTAAGCATGTTTTTGGGACCAAGACACAATGTTTTCTGTTTTTTGAACCAAATAGAAAACACGCAAACACGTTTCCGTCTAGAGGACAAATTTAGATTCAGTCTAGCTACTCTCCACTCAAAAATATCAAAAAGAACAGACAAGAGCAAGCTATTAATCCTAAACAAATCAAGGAGATTACATTTATTTTAGAAAATAAGTATTTACAAATTTTTTTTGAATCACTTTTTAAATACCTAGTTTTTTTAGAATGCCTTCGTAGAATTTACTATACAATAATACAATAGTTTATTGGAATGTATGTATTTAGGTCTATGTATACATTTAAAAATAAATAATTAATCATTGATGATTCAAAGCACACATTGGTTAGGGGATGGACACACAGACGACAACCGGTCTTCTGATAGTCAACTGAGTTATAAGTAGTTCCAAAGTGAACACCAGCTGAACTGCGACAAAATTATTCACTGGAGAAGACTGTTGAGCCAGGTTTTTATTCCAGGCCATCAAGGTCTTACTCCGTATAAACGATATGTGAGAGAGTATGACATCATCCTAGGCTTGCCTACATAGATAGAGGAAGGAGGGCTTGTTAGTGCCAAGGAAAAAAGGCGAGGTTAAATCAAAGGCAAGGGCAAAAATCTGCTTCTACATATACACGAAACCGTGGTCCGGAACTGTTTAAAAAGAACAAAGTCAAAACTTTGTACTTACAGATAAAACATATCTCAAATCTTTAAAATATATTCCTTGAAAATCATTGAAAACAATGCCACTGTACTTATATAGGTGGATGGGAGGGTCAATACCACTGTAAGTGTATGGGTGGGAGAGTTGGTCTATACCACTGTCCATGTACAATTATTAACAGAAATAAATTAAATGCTTGCAATAAAGGACAGCTCTCAGATAAATAAACCACAACAACCATTCACCAACTACCATATAATTCAGAATAACGATTATCTAATTATTGTAATTTAATGCTGTAATGAACATGTCAGAGCCATACATGTTATTGTAAAATTCTAAAACCAAAAATAAGACGGTACATTTTCACCTAAAAAATAATGCAATGGATGTCATAAACAAATAAATAGTAGCCATTTTACATTGACTTTAATTTCAACTTTGCTTCAATAACAGTTTCATTTTGTTTCTCAATTAATAATTAAAAATACACAATTATCTTTAACATCTTACCTTTTAGGTTAACTAAAGTAACTTCACTCTATTAATCCAGTTTCTGTGGCCAGTCTGGCCGACACAAGAAATCTGCTCGGGAGACTGTCCCACCGATCAATGAGGTGTACCAAACCTATTCACAGACAAACATTATATGTATAAAACGATATTACACAATATGTAAACATTGATTAATCATATTACTGTATCTAAAATAATGCCATTCCACTTTCAATTTATAGATATACATATTTTATGTAGAAATAACCAAAAATTAAAACTTAAAGAAGCTGAGAAAGAAGTGTATTGAAATTAGCCTTAACCTTAAATCTGTAGTTAACTTATATTGCATTCATGTTCAAATGCACAAATCGTGCATACACCTTGAACTGCAGATTAAGGATTAAAATCTGTTTATTTGTTGGTTTCTACATTTAATTCATAAAGGACTAATCAATCACAAAATATACAATATATAATATAATAAGAGAAATTAGTATAAAATTGCATTGCTGAAAATGTAATAAATAAATACAATAAAATTTTAAGTAGAGAAGGCCTAGTGATGTAAAATACCCGGGCATTTATAAGTCAGGGAAAATGCCCAGGTAATATGCCCGAGCAAATGCCCAAAATCCAAAATGTCCGGGCATTTATTTACCTTAAATGTAAATAGGCCTCAACAAAAGAGAAAAGTGTTTTGACCACAATTATTAATAAATGTTCAGTTCTCCATATACAGGGTGTCTCTGAACTCTCAGATAAGCTTTCTTGGTTATTGTTCCTAGTTCATTTAGAACCACAAATATCAGAGTAAGAGAATAAGTTCCAAGGCACAAATCAATAGTCTATGGGGAATAGGCAGAGAAAGGTTAAAAAAGGAAATCTCTGCTTTAAAAAACGCATCTGCAGTTAGGCATGCAATAATCCAAAAACATATATGACACAAAGCCGTGCCTGAGTAACAAAAAAGAGGTTTTGTTAGATTGGTATGAAAACAACGTTGTCCCACAAGTTAATTGTTACAACAAAAATTAAATATAATAAGTTACCAATTAAAGCCCTTCTTTTTATACAGTCTTCCATTTAATCCTGATGCAAGCAAATTGAAAATCAAAACTGATATTTATAAAACTGATTTGATATTGCCTAACTAGATTGATACAATGAGGCAATATCAAACAATTTACCCTTATTGTTTAGTTCTTGTTTTACTTTGCTGCAATTTACTTTGATTTGTTCAGAAAATAATTTTCATTCGTCCAATGTACTTGCCAATAAATACAGTCAAGACTCAAAATTCCGACACATATGGGACCAGGCCCTGTCGTATTACAGAGATATGTCAGACTGCTAGATGTTCAATGAAAATTAATAAATTTCTGATAAACCTGTAATGTTAATTTATTTATTTCATTTATTACTACACAATTACACTACATCACAGTTTGGTTTCTTAACATACGTGATATGTAATTATCAAGTTTTAATTAACAACTAAAGGCTAGTTTAAGGCCAACAAAAGTGTATGCCAACAACTGACTGATTGACCCAGTGGAAATAATGATTAACAAAGTAAAACAGCTGGAACAATAAGAACTCTTTAAAACTTAAGTTTCTCTTTTTTAGTTTTGAAATTAAGTTGATTGTTTATATATTTAGAGGAAGAAAATTAGCTTTTTAGTCTTTAAGGAGGAGTTTGTTTCAGTAAACTATTTTTAAGAATTGGGACTGTTAATAGGTTTCTGTTGTGGGTATCATTATAACATTTGCCTATTATCACTGAATGAAGGTATGCTCTAATATTAGGAGCCGTCCCTAAATTGCGTAACACTAAAATCGGCCTTTTCTGACCCCCTTCGCCCTGTGTGTAATGGGGGCTTGTAACAGTAATATTAAACCCCCTCAAAAATTACTTACCGTAAAGCTGTCAGCAGCTCCCTTTATTTTTTTCATCTAATTTCATGCATATTTTGATTTATTATGAAGTCATTGTAAACATGCTAAAGCCTCTTCTGTTCCTTTTTTAATGGAGGGAAAATATATTAATAACTTTAATATATATATAAAATATGCGACCAGTGAATCAACTAACCACAAAATATGCCAAGTAATTTGTATATATTTATGCCGAAAAAGGTTGGCTATCTTGGCGGCAAGGACCTTACTTTTAACCCTACATTTCTACTCTAGAGTAAAGATTACGTCACATCTGGCTGATTGTGCTTATAGGACAGAAGCGTGCCATTTCGACACTAGTACCACTCAAGACAGCCTAACTATACAGATCCTCATTAGCAGGATCTGTATAGCTAGTAAGCCCTATTTTAGTTTGTGTTATAAAAATGACAAAAGTGTAGCTATCCTATAGTTTCTATTTCATCGTGACCTTTAGGCCTATTATATCAGTTTTTTATGCTGTTTTTATTGTACAGTTAAAAATTAAGTCTTTTTACTGTTTTTGAGTATTTATTTTGAAATATAGTTGGTTCAGTTAAGTTTATGTTTATTTATTTTCTATGAAAACATTACAGAGATTAATAATGTGAGAATAAACAAACTGGATGTTTGTTGTATGAAGTCTTTTCAGCTGATATCTAAGAACATCAAACATTATTTTCAGAAAGCAATAATGAAGAAGTAGATTGCGAGGAAGAATCATTCATAGAAGGATGCAGACGACACAGATGTTGACTTCCCATGTAATGATTTCACTAGCGAGTCATCCTTAATCATAACAGAAAAAGAGAGAAAAGAAAATATTGGCCTCCCATCTGCCAACTACACAATCTGTTTCTACCCCTCTGTTATATATCATGCCAACCGATACAATAAATTCACCTGCATTGTAAATTCGAAGATGAATTCGTCTGATAACTGCTACAGTCATTAAGATCACAGTTTTTCAATAATGTGCTGTTAATGCAAATAGTAAAAATATTTGGTCAACTTGTCCTTTTCCAAGAAATGCTTGCATTCAGCAAGGAAATTATATTAATCAGAAGGTAAATTATGGCCAGACAACGCATGCTACCAAACTGATAGAATGCTTCACTGAAATGTTTGATAAAGAAATGGTGAATCTAGTAACAAGTTACACAAATGATCAAATAAATCATAAAAGGCAGAATTATACAATCAAGCCAGTACATATTCTATAACTAACCAAGACTTAAGGGCTTTTCTTGGAATGTAATAGCAAAGACAATTGTTTAACTACAAGAGATATGTTTGACATCAAATTTTCTGGCTCTTTGCTAAACAATTCTGAATTAATGTGATACTATCTACATTTTGAGCTAAAGAAAACTGATCCACCCCATTCGTAAACTGTAGGAAGCCTTTTTAAAGAAACTGCCGCTCTAAGTATTACCCTGGCTGTATGTAACCATGGCTGAGTAGTTATTCTGAGGAAAATTTTAATTGCTCTTGATACAAACATGAGTTACAAGAAATAGTCTGCCATATGCTGGAAAGAAAATTAAAATTAGAGTTGTTATACTTTCTGAATATTTTGAGAAAGAGAGTACAGAATCCACTGATGCAACCAACAGCAATGTTACCGTGGATAATTCATTCACCGACATTAAATTGGCTGAGGACCTTCCAGAATTAGACTTTAAAGACAGGAGTCCTAAGTGATGTACTTGTGAAAAACAGGCCAAAAATTAGATTGATTTTTGTTTGAAAGAGGGAACCTAATTCAAACAATTGAATCTTAATTTGTTTCAAGCAAAACTAAAGTAAATAAAATTGCTACTTTTCTCTCAATCATGTATGACACTGCAGAGCTGAAACTAGCAATACATAAACCTACTATCATACACGTATACTTTCGTCACAGAATATAGACAGATACAGAAGCCCCACGGTATAGGAAATAATGAAACGGGCAGTTCGTAGTATTTCTCAAAATGAAGGCGTTGAGACGGTCGCTAACTGGCGCGGCGTTGCCAGATCATAGTGCAGGATTCCCGTTTTCCCACAGTGGAGGGAGGAATACAGAATGGACAGACAAAACTCCAACCGACAGTCAGACAGGGCACTGAGGGCAAGGCCCGGAATAGGTCTACCCTCGCTTATGTTCACTGAGTTTGCATTTACTCCGCGTATTTTGACCCTATACATCCTCTTGTTTGAATTTTAGCCAAATTCTTCTAATACATAAATTATACGTTGAGCAAATGAAACCTATTTTATAATTTATGTTTTATTTACATTTTTATATTTTATGCACTTCTAAATAAAGGGGATTGTTTAATTGTATTCTTAATAAACAAGTTTATGAAACATTTATGATAATTTATCTAATTAAATTATGAAACAATTAATTGTTTAAGGAAGATAAAATAACGATGGATGATAAGAAAACCAAGATTTTTATTCTGCAGTTAGCTTGGGCATTGTCAGTGATATCATATTACATATAATATAATATTACACCACGAGGAACTATAAAATATAACATATAATTTAGACATACATACTATACAGAATTTATTCACCACAATTTCTCAATACATCCCTCTCATAAGCTCATTATTTTTATTCATTTTTATTAGGGCTTACTATTTTTAAACCTTTCAATTTGCCAAATTGATTGATTTTTTTACTTATTTTAAACCGACTGGATATCATCAATGTTTATAGTTACTACATACTGTACCTGAGCAGATACAGAGACAAGCAAATTGTATTGATGGCACATGCTTATAAGGATCCTTGAAACATATAATTAGAAATTATACTTTTTAACTATCCATACATTTATGAACTATTTACATTAATAAACATTTGATTAAACCCAAAAACAAAACATAAATTGTTACATAAATACGCCCTAAAAGTGTTATACAATACAAAATAAATACTGTAAACACATAGTAAACATTAGACTATTTTAAAAATTATATCTTATCACCAAAATTTCTCATATCTCGATCTTTCATAACCACATTATTTTTATTCATCTTACTCAACCCTCTATTTTCTACGTCCCTTTTCACATTTTTAAGCCTTTCAATTTGGCAAATTTAATAGGGCGCTTATTACTGCTTGTAGATACTTTAAAGTGGACAGATTAAGAGACAAAAAAGAAATATTGGTGACACAGTTAAAAGACTGATTTATATCCAAATCTTTAGAACAGATAAAAGTCTTAAACACAATTACTAAGAGAAATTAAATTATCAAATTATGTATAGAAAAATAACCAACAAATTAGTTCCTTCACAAGACAAAAGATTAAATTTGTTTGTCATGACATTCAAATGACCGCTACTCTGTAAAGGATAATCCTTTCCAATTCGTTTGGACAGTTAATTCTCTTAAATAGACATTTCATTGAATACCAAACTTGGCTTAGATTTAAGATGTTCGTTCAACTCCTCATGGGCCGTACCAGTGAAAGGATGAAAAGTCACTAATGGTATGAAAAAGTAGGGTTTTGTGACCAAGATGATGTGCAAGTTTTCACTTTTATATTTTAAGTCATATAAAAGCTGTGACAGCGTTTCTATATTTTTTTCACCTTGTATGCACGCTATGTACATGTTGCCGACGTTTCAAGTGCATTGCAGTTTCATCTTCAGGGCAACACACTGTTACTAGATCCACAGAGTATATGTAATGTACCTGGTGATGAGTATGTCGCCCTGAAGATGAGAGCTGCAATGCACTCGAAACGTCGGCAGCATCTAATTAGTGTACATAGCAATCAGACACGGTCCTACCCGGATTATGATAATGTAAATAGTTTGGTCTAACGTGGAGTTAATATCAAACTGGTTTCACTTATTCATTTTAACGATTAGTCACCAAATACGAATGTGGGTATACTTTTGCTGCAGGAAATGTGTCGCATAGATTAGTGAAGTAAGGTGTGTGAATGGTGTGCGACTGCAGCATTCGTCACATTCACTCCGTGAACGCTGATAGTGCTACCATAAGGTTGAAGACGGGCTTTGCTGCTAAAAACTTTAACATTTTAATTTAGTATTTTTCAGTTTACTCATGGCATTGTTACAGTTTTAGACAATAGAAGATAATTGACAATGCGGGGACAAGATGCAGAAGACGTTTGATTAATTTATATTAACACATGCCACAAATGGCTCGAGGAAAATAATCTAGGCCTAAATGATGTGTATTATTTAAAAAATTTATTTCACTTACCACAGTTCTCCACGTACACTTGTGATAGGTGTTTTGGGAACCTTAACATCCGCAGTGATTCTATTGTATAAATTTTTACACTTCCTCTAACACAAACTGTCGTAGTCTTTCTTTCTCTCCATTAAAACACTAAGTTATAAACAATGATAAAATAACCGAAACCAAAACAATTTTATTCAGAAACTAGGGGACACCCCTGCCCGCTTCGCATGCCAACCCCGTCGTCACTCGCTGTGCTCGTGAGATATGGGTCACCTGCGGCCTCGTGGGGGAGCTCGGCTTTCGGCCACGCCAAGACGCTCTGCTATAGGCCTCGTGGAGGAAGGTTTGGCTTGCGGCCTCACCAAGATACTGCTACAGTCCATTTGTGGATCTCTTCATGTCGCCTCGTGAGAAAGATCGGCCCTCTGCCTCGTCAGGATTTTTAACCAGTTTGACCATTAATTTTGGTTTTTGGGACAGCGGAACCCCTAAACATAGACTTTTCTCAAATCTGATGGTAAATTAGTATTTAAGAGAAAAATACTTTTATTTTGATACCCCACTTGAGTGTATTAGTTTGACATTAGTACTTAATTTTGGGTTTTGGAGCTTCTTTTTATTTGGGGAGGGGGGGCAGAACCCTTAAACGTTGTCTCTTCCAAGACGTAAAGGTAAAATGTAATTTTTGAGATAAATACCTATAGTTTGATGCTCCACTTGTAAGTTTTATTTTTGTACTACCCTTTTACTGGTTTTAGGAGTTTTTTGTTTTGTTTTAGGAGCATTTACCCCTTAATATTTATCCTGTTCAAAATCTGATATTGCATTTGGATTTAGGAGAGAAATGGCTTTAAATTGATACCTCACTTGAGTAGATTAGATCAGTTTTTAAAATTTTTACATTTTTAAAATTTTCAGTTTTTGAGCCCCCAATACAACAAATGTTTGAGTTATTAAGCTGAGATTCATATATAAGGTGCTCGTTTGTTACAAGTGTAGAACTGTGAATGTTTGGACATTTTACTAAAGATTTTCTTCAACTTAGGTAATAAAAACTACTTTTTAGTGATTTTTCCCATTGGGGACATTGGGGAAGTTTTGGGGTAAAAAGGCCGTCATCTTGTTTATGAGTGAAAAAAGTAAACTTTTGTTTACCTTTTTTCTGGAGGTTTCAGACAGAGAGCTTCAATTCAAGTATACTCTTCATGGGGGTTAGACGCCGGGAAATGCCTCAACATTTAGTGTCAGTGAGTCAGTCAGTCACTACATCGAGCTTTATAGTATATAGATTGACTGAGTTTTATTCAGAATTTTTTTATAGACGGAAAGGATGCAACTGAGTAGATGAACTAGTGAACGCGTTCTTTGAACTTTGCCTCAAATATTATTTTCCATCTAGTTTGAGGGAAACAGTATTCGTTCTAACATATGAGACGCCAATACAACGTTGTGCGTATTTTAAGGCGAATATGAACGATGATATGAGTGTAGTCTGGTTACTAACTGAGTTTAACTGTTCCTCAGAAAGTGCAATTTATTAATAATAGCCCAACAGACTGGGCAAATATCGGACCTGCAGCTTTCCGTAAAATCCGAACCACGTAGTGTTGGTCCGAACCACGTAGTTGGTTTTCAACTAACGGACAAGTCTGACACTCAGTTCTCTTCCCTACACAACATCCGAACCTTGACTACCATCCAACATGAACACCCCATACGTCTCTAGTAGTGTCCACGTCGATGGCAAACATTGAGCAGACGCCGTATCAGTATTAAGAGGACCGAGCATGGAACCTATCGCCTTCAATCTCCCAAACACTTTGTCCCTATTCGAGATTTATGTTCCTTTAAACATATTTTACCCATTTAAAACTGTAAAAAATAATAGTAATAATCCAAAACCTAATTTTTTCTTAAACTAGGGGATACCACAGCACTCTTAAGTGTGCAAAACCCCGTTACTGGCTACGCTCATTTCACTTACTCGTGTAATTTTGTTATTTTTCTTCGTTTTACACGCTTAACATTGTTTCAATACACTGTTAAAAAATAACCTCTTATGTCAAGTGTGCAACAGTGTCAACGGTGCACGTCATAAGCTTTCTCAATGTTAGGGTAACAATGATTTGCTAGTATTGGGATATTATTATCTGCCTTAATTTAGCTTTTTGAGAAAAACTGTTGACAAATCCCCTCTTAGTATATATGTCTATAGCCTATAATGAATGTTTATAGCAAATTTCGTGGTCTTATGATTTTTGAGAATTTGTGATTAGTCAGTGTTGTTTGTTTGGCTTTAATAATACTTATAGAAATCATCTCCCTAGCCACGATAAAATTGGAAAACATTTGTTCTTTTTAATAGGATTATTTATGTTTTATATTTATCTAATTTTCAGTTAGTCAAGTTTTGAGCGAAAATAGCACCCTACTGATGAATACCTCAAGAAACGTTTAAAATAATGTATTTTTTAAATAGTTGATTAAGCTACATGTATGGAATTTTAGTCTGACAACGCCAATAAAATAATAAGGTATACAAAATAATTTTACTAACATTTATGTAGGCTATTATTAACAAATTTGCAAGTATTTATTATTATTATTATTATTACTATCTTAAATACATTCATGATAGTACGCTTTTACACTTACTTTATTCATTTACACAGGCCTTTACATAGGCAAAATATTTTTCCATATATTTTATTTACTTATTTTTACACGTGTGTACAAAATCTAGGTCTCACCAAGTTATGCAAAACTTGTCGGTGAAGACCTATAGTAAACAAGAGAAACAAAAACGTATTATAGGAAAGAATACATGATTATTTTAATTTTTTTTCTAGTAATTACTAAGATTGGGCGGTTTAGGGCACGCACAGAATTAAACAAACAATAATTGTCAATAAAAAATGTTAATATGAATATTACGTTTTAACAGTAAAAGATGTACAGTAATATTAAACTCCGCATATGCATCATTGTTGGACTGCTCGTGCCATACACGCGGGACTGTTGCAGTTGACTAGCCTGAGAGACCAAAGACGATGCGTAGCGAGGGATTTCTCCCTGGCCGGCTGGGCCGGCCGGCCAGCCACATTTTGGCAACCATGTATGGCATTGTGCGTGTATGGGTGGGCGGGTGGGTCAATACCACTGTGCGTGTATGGGTGGGCGGGTGGGTGAATACCACTGTGCGTGTATGGGTGGGCGGGTGGGTCAATTCATTTTGGCATGTGTATGATCTGGCCGGTGAGTTAAGCGATCTCGCGTTTCAAAATTTACCATTGCGTGGGGCTTCTGTATCTGTCTATATTCTGTGCTTTCGTGGAAGAGAGGACTCTATAGTCCTGACTTCACTACAAAAATTAAGGTTTTTCCATTCATTCACATACAATTCAATTTATCTTGTAAAATTAAACAAGTACTATTTGCAAATCAACCACCGCATTTTAATTCATAACTCATTTTGTTTCATCTAGGCCTAAGAATTCAAAGTAACTTACTCATCGTACTTATACAATCAATCGAAATTTATGTTCAAGCATTTACTGTATTAGTAGTATTAACTGTAGAGTTTAAACACCATTCATTATTTCGTAAATATTCTAAGTTTGAAAAAGAAACTTGCTTTCATAAGCAATAAATTCCTTACTAACATTCAAATTTATTATAAAAATGTGTTTTTGCCATAAATTTACATGTATTGCTTTCTGTACCATTTTACTAAGACATAGCTGCTTTGTATGTAAATACAGTAAACCTTGTTTTATCCGGCCCCACATTATCCGGATTCCGGTTCAAACGGATCAGCCGATGGACGGTGAATATTTGTCTTCTGAAGTTGTTACACCACCATAGAAACATTAAATGTCGTTCTCTCATGGCAGTGCAAGTGATAAATTCATTATTACAGCTGTGTTGCTAGCGTAATATCATACACATGCACGCTTACAGGCATGGTTCCCGGTACACAGCAAACTGTATATACTCTATTGTATTTGGATTAGTTCTTGGGTGATCACACAGAGCGCTAGCTGTCATGTCACACTTCTTATTGTTTCTATTAGTTGCCGCTGATTTGCGTACGTAAACATTTAAGGTTATAGTACGGTTATGAATACGCAGAATCCAGCCTAGTGCTGAATAAATACTTTCTAGTATGACAGTAAATGTTATTAAACGCAATTTTTATATGGTATAAAGCTAGTTTATTCAAATAACCTTCCTATCCAGACGTTTATCATTGTCCAGACCATCTTAGTTACAAGAATATCCAACAAAATGTAGGCTATTGTATGGATTGCATCATGTAGATTCAGCTTTTTGCTGTTCATTTACATAAAAAACACTGACTTTGGTCAAGTTTAGCAATGGTGACGTATTTTTATTGGGCTTTCCTTCAGTTCCCAAAATATTCTCAAACAAATGAAGCAAGGCCGGACCGTCCCCACGCCTCTGTGAAGTGTACATTGCCTATTTTAACTTACCATTTCTTTTACCGATATTTACCCAATTTTTATCTGGATTTATGTGTGTCCGGATCGAGGTACCGCCACATTAGTCTGGATAAAATGAGGTTTACTGTATGGATGTTATAGCCTATGCATGAAAAAATATTATAACTAGAAATTATATTTTTTAACTTTCCAAATCCATAAAAAAAAAAAATACTTCACTTTATACGCCTTTTTCAACTATAATAAATAAATCAAATTAAATGTAACATTGATTGAAATTCTATCTAAAATTGCTAGTAAATGAAACACCAATTAAAATAGTGAGTAGATTCAACTAAGAGCAATACGTGAATGTAACCAAATTTTGCAAACTCACTGTTAATCTCAGGGCTTCCTATATGAGATAATAAATTCTCAAATAATGTATGCCTTTCGCTCTTTACAGTTCTATATAAATCATGTGGCCATCACAAATCACATTTTACTCAGTTAAATTCAAATTAAATTCAGTTCCACGTAACCTCACCCAGTTTGGAAACATTAAACAATTTCAGACGATGCTAGTCTGAGAGTTGACTTGTTAAGTGACATCAATAACTTATGTAGAAAAAAGTGAACGTCACATAACACGAATTTGTTAAAACGTAGCCTAAGTACAAAATATTATTATGATCATTATCAGTAAACCACATTTATTTTCCTCAGACCAGAGGGATTCACAAAGAAATGTTTAAACCTCTGAGGAAGGTAAACATGGTTTACCAAAATAATATCTTCTACCTAAATTTGTATTGTATGCGTGTATATATTTGTACCAGCACATAGTATGCAAATTAACTAACAAAATAATAATTTAAATATATATTATACATGTTATGTATTGGGTCTTTCTTGCACTCCTCTAAAGGTTGAGTGGAAGAGAAGACTTAGGCTAGTAGTTCTAATAAAAGTCACTAGGATTCATTTAATTTTTCATTGATATAAATACAAATTTTTACCAGAATACTATTTATCACGAAAATTTAGTCCATTCTGAACAATTTACGAGGGAATTTTTTGTATTTTGTTTGGTGAGTAGCCTGTAAAATGAATAAAAAGTCCTAGGACTACCAATTTTAAATACACACATATATATTAACAAATTAAAATATACTCTTTTAGGGCTAGTATTTTTTTTTTTTTTTTTTTGTAATAAAAAAAGCTGTTTATAAAACATGAAGTAACCTAGTAACTGATATGAATATTTAATAACTAACTGTGCCACAGTGAAACAAGATAAATAGGATAATGTAAGGGTTAATGTGGAAAGCCTCATCTCCAAGTCCTTGTTGTTTCATTAGGTTAGATCATCTAGGCCTTGATTTTTATTTAAGTGTTTTACAGGTCTAAATTATAATTGTACAGTAAGAACAAATGTAGAAGCCTAATAATATTAACCCTTTCAGAAGTGCGTTAATTTAGCTAAATTGAGTAAAGACGTCGCATGACGTCTTTTTATAAATTGGCCTAAATGAGTAAGGGCGTCATGTGACGTCTTGTGTAATGGTAAATTATTTAATTTATTAAATTAATTGTGAATACTCTTAACACATTACACTATTACTATCTGCCACAGGCAAACTCAAATTTCAGATGTGCACATTTTTTGGCACTCTTCGTGTCAGTGGTAACATTCATTTGTCCTCTCTCTCTAAACTGATTTAGTTCCCGCCCGATGTCATCAGCTGGCGTGCAGCTGATACAACGTTTGGCGCGCATTTCACTCCTTTGGCGCGCTTTTCACGTACATTCTCTCAGTTGTCTGTCAGCTACACAGCTACACACAGTACATTTATTGAGTCTGCAGTGAACTTGGCTATCGCTTTTATACTTTCAATACGTTATTGATTGCTTTTATTATTTTTATTTTACGGTAGAGTTGTTCTTATTTATTATTTTTATATTACATTAGTGTTATATTATTTAGTACTGTGTTAATATAATAATTAATTATGTAATGTAATAAACAAGTTTGAAACATTTTTTGACATTTAATTTTTTTACTCCTCTACAACTTGTCTTTTTCAAAACTAATACTTCTTTCAGTCACGAAAATTAGGACGTCATATGACGTCTTTACTCCTGAAAGGGTTAAGTTACAAAATCACTCAATGGGCCAGCAAAAATGACTAGAAAAATACTATTTAATAGAGTAGGCCTATTCCGTAAAATATCAACAGTAGATAAAGCAAAATTTTGAAATTTAGCAAATTTTTGGCCTATTTAAATTGAAATGAGAGAAGGCCCTACATAGCCTAATTACTATTGAACTTTTCAATGTGGCAATAAGTTTGGATTATCAAACTGATTACAAAAACTGTTTAATGAACCATTTACATGTTAGGTAACAAATGGACATGGTAAGCAAAACTAAACCCCCTTTTATACTTGGTCCAGTTTTAAAACAAACACTCAAAATCTCATACAATAATTTTACACCTAGGCTACATGAATATTGAAGTAAATTAACTTATATAAATAGTATGACTTAGTAAATACTTACTTGTATGATATAATGTTGAATTTGCAAACCAGGTAACATATAAACGAGCAACGTTATTTAATTTCAATTAAAGTCTTGAAATTAGTTTGGTTAGTTCGATTTTGGTTATACATGTATTTTTATTTTTACAATACCTCCCCTGAAAATAACATAAACACTCAATGACGTAGTTGAAGATAGTGTTCAAGAGTAGTAACCAGGTTACTAAAAGAACCTATTCCAGGAACCGGTTATCTGCATTCAAGAGAACGCAAGGAACAGGTTATCATAAAAGAAAAGAACTGGAATTTCCATCTCTATTAGTTGAGCCTCTTGATGATTGAACATCAAGAAGGTGCAAAAATTAGCGGGTAAGTCCCCGTAACAAAATTAAAAGGATTATTGATACTCGATGGAGGGCAGTAATTATCTATATAACAAAAAAAATTTATAGCTGAGTTTGTAATGTGTTAAAATATATAAAATAGTATAGTTTACTTGTAAACCTAAATTGTTTAAACCAAAATAAGCAAATTTTATTATTATAAATGTACACACTAAAAGTCAGTAGAGTTAAAATACAAATAAATTTATGTACTAATTTCAATACATTTGTAAGAGTATATCTAACTGCTAGTCCTCCCTAGTGGCAATGTTGTGAACAGCTAGCAAGTAACTCACCTCTCTTTAGTCAAATGTTCTCTGGCAATACCTTAAATTGTTAAAAGTAGCGCTGCCTCTCACTAGCTAGTGGTTTATGTTATTACCACTAGGTAGCACTGTCTATCAACTATTAAATCGAAATCGGATAGGATTTGTTGATCAAATTTTATTATTGTAAATTATAAACTAAAAGTCCATAGAGTTAAAAATAGAAACAGTAAATTTATGTCATTAAAATTCATTTAATTGTTTAAGTATAACAAAATGCTAGTCCTATATAGTAGCAATGTTGTATAAACAGCTAGATTCACCTCTCTTTAGTCAAACAGCCTCAGGTAGTACCTTAAATTACCACAAGTAGCCTCTCACTCGCTGGTGGTTTATATTATCACCACTAGAAAGCACTGTCTATCAACTAACAAATCGAAATCAGATAAGATTTGTTGATATACATTTTTGACGATTATCTTAGAGATGGGCAAGAACAGTTAATTTCCGGAACAGTCGGAACCGGAACAACTCCAGGAATTGAACTGTTCCGTAAAGCTGTTCCGGAACAGTTTATGAAGAACAGTCAGATTGTAACCAAGACCAGCTAGATTCATCCAACGCCTGAGTGTTCAGAATCGTTTGGAACCCTGAGTCTAAGGGTAAAAACATTTCCCTGCAAAAAAAAAAATTATATTTCTAAAGTGGGTTAAATCAATCATATTTGGATAAATTCTTGCTTTTAATACATTTATAATTATACAAAACTGGTTGGACAAATGAGAATGCCAGACAATTAATTAATCATCCATTTATGAATTAATCATCCAAAAGACAAGAAAGTAACATTGTACAAATTAGTTCACATATTTAAATTCAATAAATATTTTAGAAAACTAATATAATAATGAACAGCTACAGAAAAACAAAAATAGTAGATAAAATAACAAAATCAAAACGTAAAATTACCATCAATAATATGGTAAAGTAAATTATAGTACTAAGACATACCATTATTTCCTAAATAAAAAAAAAAAAAACATGAAAGTACAGCAAATATAATAAAAAACTATACATTATTTTTATAATACAACATCAGGCCTATTATTTGCAGAATTCAGAATAGTTATAAAATACATATATACTTATATACAACTGTTTGGACAAAAGAAAAAGTCTATTGATAACCCAACAGACAAGAAAGTAAAATTGTAAAAATGAGTTCCCATGTTTAAATTCAATACATATTTTAGAAAACTAATATAATGATGAAGAGGTACATACAAACAAAAATAGTAGATAAAATAACAAAATCAAAACGTTAATTTACTATGAGTAATATGATAAAGTGAATTATACTAAGAATCGGATTAGTTTAAACTATTCATTGTTTATTGGCCGGATGTGTGTCGAGTTAGTCTTCAACGAGTCCGTCTTCAGCAAACTGTTCCGGAACAGTCATTTCTATTTCTAGTTAACTGCGTATGTGTGACTCAAACGAGTCCGTCTTCAGCAAACTGTTCCGGAACAGTCATTTCTATTTCTGGTGAACTGCGTATGTGTGACTCAAACGAGTCCGTCTTCAGCAAACTGTTCCGGAACAGTCATTTCTGGTGAACTGTTCCGGAACAGAACAACTAACTCTAGAGAACAGTTCCAATAAGACTGTTCCGTTCTTTTTGGCCCATCTCTAGATTATCTTATTAGTTTCTTTTTAACGATTCGTCAATACACAGGTGGGATGAACCTCCCTCTTAGGGAGTGGACTAGACACTCTTGAATACGTTCCGAAATGGCGTTGGCAGATGCAATTACTGGAAGTATAAATGGGAATTGACACTAAATCAGTCATGTGATTGCGGGGATTCATTCATACAATGGATCACATAGTTACAGTGTGTCCCCACAAAATGCAGTCACTTTACATATTTTTTATCAGTTAATATACAATCATGACTTTTTGATATTTATCCAAATATACATCGCAGCTTTAAAATTAACGAATTGTAGCTAACAACAAACCATTCTTTGGCAGTACCTTGAATAACCACTAGTAGCGATACCTGTCACTCTAGCGGTTGCCTGCCACTACTGTTGTATGTAGTTCTGATGAATGCTGTTTTCATAGACTTGGACACTCCTTACACGATTGTAAATATAATACGTATTACAGCAGATAATTGAAGCATAACCTTCTTTTTCTAATGTGTAAGATGTTAACTCAAATATAATTCTTAATAGTATTACTTATTAAATATTAAAAATATATAATAGTTAGTTATTATTTTATCTCATGTGTCCCATGAAGCTTGATATCTAAAAAATGAGGACACAGGAAAGGAGATAACCTAAAAATGTAGTTTATTTTCAAGATATTATTGGAATAGCTACAAATAACGAAATATTCCTTCAACTTAAGTCATAATCATACCTACGTTTTTATAAAAAGAATTATATTAACATTCGTTTGGATAAATGTTAAATTAGGGTACACCCCTACACTATTCTCGTGCCAATCCTAATCAATTAGACATTTCAATACAACATTACAAAGAAGATTTTTTTTCAAAGCCTGAACGAATTATGAACCTTAACGGCTGTTATATGTGTTAGTGAGAACTCTGTGGTGTTGGTGGTCGGTGAATCGTAATTTATATACTAAAAGAATAAAATGAATGAAAAGGAATTCATTATTCCTTTCGATAATACTCTTTTAAATTATCAATTCATAAATTAAAATATTAGTAAAGAACCTAGATATTTTGTATGTAAAAAAAATTGAAATACTAAAACCTTTATTAGTAACTTTGTAGTAGTTTCTCATTTGTTGAATATTTGTACATAAATGTTTTATCTTGTGAATCTTCGTTCTAAAGTTTCAGTATACTGATAAAAATGAGTTAGTAATAAAAACATTGTTTACTTGTAAAATAATAAGGTAATGAATATCATTTGAATAATTTATGATAATCAGTTCCTGTGAATCTGTTGCCCAGATATAAAAGATTTATTTTTCATGAACACCATAAAAATACCATCTCAAAACATAAAATCAAGCTGACACATGTACATATAAAGTAGATTAATTAAAACATTAAAAACAAATAAACGTTTTATAACATCTGAGTCTACAAAAATAAAGCAGACAGACTGCTTAATATTTCTGTTAACTCTATTTTTAAATTATCAATTACATATGCTCGCAATACAATTGACTGAGGTGTGCTGTAAATGGCTTTAAGTATGCTTTGGTGTAATCCGCATAAATTGAAATGGTGCCTCACCCCACCATAACTAGAAAATACGAATTCGTTATCCCATTAGTTATCAATAAATTTATAAAAATATGATGAAAAAGAAAGGAAAGTCTGTAGGAATACCATGTAAGACAGTGTTGCGCAGTGTCTATGACTACCGAACTGCGGTGGGGGAATCTTCCCCTTTCCCCTGAGACCGTTCTGCACTTCGTTTCGGAGCAATCCAGTTAGAGTAGTATCATTAATTATATAAACCTACAATAGATAAACCATCTAATAGGAAAATTTGTGCCAGTAATTTTGTTAGTTTGTGTGGCCCGCAACCACAGCTGGTTTAAACTGCACTAGATTTACATGGGACTCTACACTAGCGCTCCACAATGGACCACAAAAACAGCTGATATTTTGAGACTCAAAATTTAACATTGGATGGGAAATCTATTTGTGTATAAAATCAATGGTAGTATACATCGATGGGTCAAACCCTAGGAAAAAAACTTTCGTCTCTGGCAAGTACGGCATAAGGTATAATGTGTGCGCTAGCCACTCCGAAATTCGTGGGTATGTGTAGGATTTTATTAGCGAGTTATTGGTCCATAATTATAACGGCGTCAGCGTCGACAACGCGACCGGACCAGTAAACTGGCAGAAAAAACGTGACAGAAATGACGCGAGTACTGTTATACGGGCAGCTTTTACGCGGCAGATCCGTGCTTCCCCCCCACCATACTCCTCCGACAGGGTAGTTCCCAGGCGCCAGTTGTGCAATACTGTTGTTGTGACCTTCGCCAAGAAGTATCGCTGGGCATTCCTCTGCGGAATTTCTCAGGCTCCAGTTGTGTTAAATTATCCAGTTCGCCAAGAGTTGTGTTAAATTAATTTATCATGTTTGACACAGAGAAGTTTATTATAGAGGTGGAAAACCATCCAGCACTGTACGACACTCAGTTGAAGGACTATTCGAACAAGCTGGTTAAAGCTAGCAGCTGGTTTGAGGTCGGGAAAGCCATGTATGACAATTGGGACGAGATGAGCACCGAAGATAAAGATAAATCAGGTATGTTTGTTACGTCGTTTTTATAATTATTGTTCATATTATAAACTTTGAGAATATTAATTAAAAGGTTTATAATTGTTTTATAATCTCATACTTTTATTACTCAGTATTTATATATTCAATTAGATTCTTCATTACTGTAAATAAAAAAAAAAAAAATAAAAATAAAAAAAAACAAGTTTAATGTAAAGAATTTGATTATTTTAAGTTTAATGTATGTATGAAGAACAAAAATGTGAAATAGAGTAAAATCTTGTCACTAAAATAAAATATTAGAATTTGTAAGCAATACATGTTTAAAATAGTTTTAACCAGTGTACATAATCAATTAGTTTTCGTTACTTTCTCCCATATGCGTAGCATGGAGAAAGTATTTTGATGGCCCAAAAATAAATGGTACCAAAGGGTTGGCACAAACTTTCTCCCAAGTAAAGAAGTGAAAAGTGTGATTTTCTGTGTTTTTAGGTTAGGGAATTAAGTTAGGAAGTTTTTTCATCCGTCAATCACATTTCTCACTTGCTTACTTGGGAAAAAGTTTGTGCCAACCCTTTGAACCATTCATTTTCTTTTTAATATTGTCAATTTGTTTATACAAACATATTATGTCTCCTGTCTCGTTTCATTTAAACGTCCGTCTGTTTGTACGTGTGTTTATTTGTACCATCTTTATGGAACACCCTGTATACAGTATACACAGAATATCAAATCTTTATTAACAAACACATGACATTTTACAAACACGCTTTACAGTTTTTAGATGTTGCTTCTTCATCCCTGTCCTTATGTGTTAGGCATACCTGTCTTGCCAAGTAACAGCTCCTGGTCCATTGAAGTACTCGGCAAACAAGTCCCTAACAGCCAAACCATTGCAACGACCTCCTACTGTTGGCATTTCTTCCATATTCACCATTTCACAAGTCAAAGAGTCTTCAAAAATGAAACCATCCCTCTTCTTAACGTAATTGTGCAATACACAGCAGCACATGATGATTGTAGTCACAAACTCTGGACTCACTAAAATAACTGAGTGCATTACGCGCCATTTGTTGCTTAAGATTCCAAATGCACATTCAACTGTCCGTCTGGCTCTACAGTGTCTGTAATTTTAGACCCTTTTTTCCTTTGTTAATTTTTTCTGAGGGTAGGGGCGCATTAAACGTCTTGACAAACCAAAGGCTTCGTCTCCGAGAAGTACAAATGGGACTGTTGGTCCACCCGATGGTAAAGGTCTTTCTGCTGGTAGGTTGAGCTGATCAGATTTGAGTCTTTGGTAAAAATTGGAGTTCTTGAATATTGTTGAATCTCCCTCACGACCGTAAGCACCGACATCTATTGCTGTGAAGTTGTATTGTGCGTCACTTACTGCTAGCAACACCACAGAAAAAAAGTGTTTGTAGTTATAGTATTGTGAACCTGAATTTGGAGGACTTTGAATGCGAATATGCTTGCCATCGACTTCCCCAACACAGTTTGGGAAGTTAGTTAACTTCTCGTACTCCCTGGCCTTTTCAAGCCACATATCAGTTGTAGGCGTTGGCATTTCAGTTGGCTGCAATGCTTCCCAAATAGCTACACAAGTTTCTTTGACAATTTGTCGCACTGTGTTCCGAGACACTTGGAACTCGTACTCAATAGCACCAAAATGCATTCCAGTAGCAAGATACCTAAAAAAACACTCGTATTACCAACAATAGGTAAAAAACAAAAAACATATGTATTCAAAATCTAAAAAAAATTTCAGATTAACACCGGAAAGGAGAGCGAGTTCAGTACGCTAAAGCTAAAATCTTTTTACTTAAATAAATACTAGAACTAGAGATTGATGGAAATGTGGTACATTATGTTGTTTTTTTTTTTTTTTTAGGTAAAGACCTAATGAAAAGATGGAAAACGTTAAAAGATGCCTTTGTAAGAGAATTACGCTGTGTGAAGAAAGTCGAGACAGGAGTACCAGCTTCCAAAAAGAAAAAAATACGTGTTTTACGATCAGCTTTCCTTTTTGTTGCCTCATGTTAAGGGCAACGAAAATAATTCGACCAACATCCCCCCAGTAGATAACCTTCAACATGATGACATAGAACACCAACAAGCTGTCGACGACCCTGAGGTTAATTCCAATCTCCATAACACAAATGCTGTGAATCCCAAGCCCTCAACTGCAGAGCGAAAATTGAGGCAAGATCGAGTTGTAGGCAAGACCAGTATAGCAAAACCTTTAATGAATTCCTCACAAAATATAACAAATGTAATGCAGGAGAGCGTTGCTTTACAAAAGGCAGGTAGTAACGTTGAGAAAATAAGTACTGATAAGACAGGTAATAAGGCTTTTTTGATGTAATGTGTACCCTTAATGGACAGTCTGCCGCCACCTGTTGCACTTGATGTTCGATTGCAAATTACTGAATTGTTCAGAAATGCTACTAGAATGCAATCACAAAGCAGTTGTTACTCTCCGGCTCCAGCCAATCACCGACACAGATGTCTACCTGGGACGACATGCAGATGAGAAACCGGCCATTATCTTCAACTTCAACACGTGATACTCCAACTCCATCAGGATCAATCAACCAACAAGAAGATGACATCAGTCAGTGTAGCAACAATGACCTTTTCAAGCTTTCTGATTTCGTTAAATTTTCCGTATTGCGTGAAAATGATTTTTGAACAGTTAAATTTTTTTATCACATGTTTTATCAAAACTTACTTACTATGTCACATTTATGTTTTTCAAATGTTTATTGTCTAAGGTACATTTAAACAACTTCTTTGAGGTATACTTTAACATGTCACATTATCATTATAATTATTAAAATTAAAATCTACTCGTGTAGTAATGCTTTTCCCGTGTAGTTCCCTTAGTTTGTATAGAGAAAACACGAAGAACATATACTTTTGGAGAACAATACAGTATTAATTAAAACAATTAAACAAATAACCTTCTGTCAATAGTTATGTATGTACTAAACATTAAAAAAATTTCTAATGTTTGCTGACGACGCGGCGTTATTGCTGCTCGTATAACAGCACTGAATTTTTAGTTCAGCGTCGGCGTTTTATCTGTCACGTTCTTGCTGCCCGTATAACATGTCGCTAAGACAGTGTTGCGCAATGTCTATGACTACCGAACTGCGGTGGGGGAATCTTCCCCTTTCCCCTGAGACCGTTCTGCACTTCGTTTCGGAGCAATCCAGTTAGAGTAGTATCATTAATTATATAAACCTACAATAGATAAACCATCTAATAGGAAAATTTGTGCCAGTAATTTTGTTAGTTTGTGTGGCCCGCAACCACAGCTGGTTTAAACTGCACTAGATTTACATGGGACTCTACACTAGCGCTCCACAATGGACCACAAAAACAGCTGATATTTTGAGACTCAAAATTTAACATTGGATGGGAAATCTATTTGTGTATAAAATCAATGGTAGTATACATCGATGGGTCGAACCCTAGGAAAAAAACTTTCGTCTCTGGCAAGTACGGCATAAGGTATAATGTCTCTATTGTTGTTATGGGAAATTCTTTCCTGTAGGAAGAAAAAAGTTTTGGGTCCACAACAGCAAAACTGCTAAATATGTCAGAGTTACTAAACCTGCTCCTAAGTTTTTACTAAAACTAACAAATCTCTCAACAATACTTTTACTTTTAATGAAACGAAACACAATTACAAATTGGCTTTTGCATGTGATGTCTGTGGTTTCGTCAGCTTGAATGGATACAAAATCGGAATTGTTAATGTCATTTTTTAGTTCTTCTACATAAACGCTGTACATGCAGTCTAATAACTCATTTTGAATATCGTGAGATGTATACTTTGCTACAGACGAACTATTTAAATGATCTAAAAGAACACTGTTCATGTCGGCCATCATTGATACCAAGTCCAAAAAATTTCCACGGTTAAAAGAGTCGTGTGTCTCTGTGTGTCCTCTAAGGCCTATTTCGTGTACTGCACAAAAGTTTAAACAATCTATTAACCTACTGAGGACATGCCTAGTTTTGGTTACTTGTTGATTATATTTTTCAATTGATATTTTAACATGATTGTCAATTTGAGCTGCCACATTAACGGTACCTAATGTTTTATATTTAATTGCATTAGTCAAATGAGTGTTACTTTCCTCGTGTTTTTTTATTTTCTCACTTAAGTGTTTAAGGTCCTTACAGCCAATTTTTGTCCAAAGATCATCACTGCCCTTACAATTTTTATTATTAAAACATAAACAATAAAAACAAAATAACACTTGTTTTTCAATGCTGGAGTTAACCACGGCTTTTTATCGAACCACGAGGTACAAAAGCTTCTGTTTTGTTTTGGGTAAGTTACAACGAGCTTAAAATCTTTGGGCTGATGTGGGCCTAACTCTTTAATTTGTTTTTTTAGCTCCAACGGCAACGTCGAAAACTGTGTTCGAAGTAAACTGTCCACGTGATTTAAATTCATTTTTAACTTACCAAAAATACTGATGGTACCTACTAAAAAAAGTCATAAATAAATCATTAGAGTTAACATCATGCTGAAAATAGTCCACTGCTGCACTTGTACACAAACACACGCGAATGTCACCGTCACCAAGGAAGAATGTAACGCACCGACGCACGTGGCAGCGCAACGCGCAGACTGTCCACTGTCGCTCAGGCAGGAGTCCGGGCTAAGCCCGGAAAACACTTACATTGAACATATGGAAGCCGGCATGTTATACGGACAGAAAAAACGCGACAGATTTTTCGCCGCGTAGATGCCAAGCCTACCGAGCAATGGACGTCACTGTTTGCAAGTTATACGAACGTTTTATCTGTCGCGTCGGACACTGTAAACCCGGCGTCAGCGTCGACAACGCGACCGGACCAGTAAACTGGCAGAAAAAACGTGACAGAAATGACGCGAGTACTGTTATACGGGCAGCTTTTACGCGGCAGATCCGTGCTTCCCCCCCACCATACTCCTCCGACAGGGTAGTTCCCAGGCGCCAGTTGTGCAATACTGTTGTTGTGACCTTCGCCAAGAAGTATCGCTGGGCATTCCTCTGCGGAATTTCTCAGGCTCCAGTTGTGTTAAATTATCCAGTTCGCCAAGAGTTGTGTTAAATTAATTTATCATGTTTGACACAGAGAAGTTTATTATAGAGGTGGAAAACCATCCAGCACTGTACGACACTCAGTTGAAGGACTATTCGAACAAGCTGGTTAAAGCTAGCAGCTGGTTTGAGGTCGGGAAAGCCATGTATGACAATTGGGACGAGATGAGCACCGAAGATAAAGATAAATCAGGTATGTTTGTTACGTCGTTTTTATAATTATTGTTCATATTATAAACTTCGAGAATATTAATTAAAAGGTTTATAATTGTTTTATAATCTCATACTTTTATTACTCAGTATTTATATATTCAATTAGATTCTTCATTACTGTAAATAAAAAAAAAAAAATAAAATAAAATAAAAAAAAACAAGTTTAATGTAAAGAATTTGATTATTTTAAGTTTAATGTATGTATGAAGAACAAAAATGTGAAATAGAGTAAAATCTTGTCACTAAAATAAAATATTAGAATTTGTAAGCAATACATGTTTAAAATAGTTTTAACCAGTGTACATAATCAATTAGTTTTCGTTACTTTCTCCCATATGCGTAGCATGGAGAAAGTATTTTGATGGCCCAAAAATAAATGGTACCAAAGGGTTGGCACAAACTTTCTCCCAAGTAAAGAAGTGAAAAGTGTGATTTTCTGTGTTTTTAGGTTAGGGAATTAAGTTAGGAAGTTTTTTCATCCGTCAATCACATTTCTCACTTGCTTACTTGGGAAAAAGTGTGCGCCAACCCTTTGAACCATTCATTTTCTTTTTAATATTGTCAAGTTGTTTATACAAACATATTATGTCTCCTGTTTCGTTTCATTTAAACGTCCGTCTGTTTGTACGTGTGTTTGTTTGTACCATCTTTATGGAACACCCTGTATACAGTATACACAGAATATCAAATCTTTATTAACAAACACATGACATTTTACTAACATGCTTTACAGTTTTTAGATGTTGCTTATTCATCCCTGTCCTTATGTGTTAGGCATACCTGTCTTGCCAAGTAACAGCTCCTGGTCCATTGAAGTACTCGGCAAACAAGTCCCTAACAGCCAAACCATTGCAACGACCTCCTACTGTTGGCATTTCTTCCATATTCACCATTTCACAAGTCAAAGAGTCTTCAAAAATGAAACCATCCCTCTTCTTAACGTAATTGTGCAATACACAGCAGCACATGATGATTGTAGTCACAAACTCTGGACTCACTAAAATAACTGAGTGCATTACGCGCCATTTGTTGCTTAAGATTCCAAATGCACATTCAACTGTCCGTCTGGCTCTACAGTGTCTGTAATTTTAGACCCTTTTTCCTTTGTTAATTTTTTCTGAGGGTAGGGGCGCATTAAACGTCTTGACAAACCAAAGGCTTCGTCTCCGAGAAGTACAAATGGGACTGTTGGTCCACCCGATGGTAAAGGTCTTTCTGCTGGTAGGTTGAGCTGATCAGATTTGAGTCTTTGGTAAAAATTGGAGTTCTTGAATATTGTTGAATCTCCCTCACGACCGTAAGCACCGACATCTATTGCTGTGAAGTTGTATTGTGCGTCACTTACTGCTAGCAACACCACAGAACAAAAGTGTTTGTAGTTATAGTATTGTGAACCTGAATTTGGAGGACTTTGAATGCGAATATGCTTGCCATCGACTTCCCCAACACAGTTTGGGAAGTTAGTTAACTTCTCGTACTCCCTGGCCTTTTCAAGCCACATATCAGTTGTAGGCGTTGGCATTTCAGTTGGCTGCAATGCTTCCCAAATAGCTACACAAGTTTCTTTGACAATTTGTCGCACTGTGTTCCGAGACACTTGGAACTCGTACTCAATAGCACCAAAATGCATTCCAGTAGCAAGATACCTAAAAAAACACTCGTATTACCAACAATAGGTAAAAAACAAAAAACATATGTATTCAAAATCTAAAAAAAATTTCAGATTAACACCGGAAAGGAGAGCGAGTTCAGTACGCTAAAGCTAAAATCTTTTTACTTAAATAAATACTAGAACTAGAGATTGATGGAAATGTGGTACATTATGTTGTTTTTTTTTTTTTTTTTTTTTAGGTAAAGACCTAATGAAAAGATGGAAAACGTTAAGAGATGCCTTTGTAAGAGAATTACGCTGTGTGAAGAAAGTCGAGACAGGAGTACCAGCTTCCAAAAAGAAAAAAATACGTGTTTTACGATCAGCTTTCCTTTTTGTTGCCTCATGTTAAGGGCAACGAAAATAATTCGACCAACATCCCCCCAGTAGATAACCTTCAACATGATGACATAGAACACCAACAAGCTGTCGACGACCCTGAGGTTAATTCCAATCTCCATAACACAAATGCTGTGAATCCCAAGCCCTCAACTGCAGAGCGAAAATTGAGGCAAGATCGAGTTGTAGGCAAGACCAGTATAGCAAAACCTTTAATGAATGCCTCACAAAATATAACAAATGTAATGCAGGAGAGCGTTGCTTTACAAAAGGCAGGTAGTAACGTTGAGAAAATAAGTACTGATAAGACAGGTAATAAGGCTTTTTTGATGTAATTTGTACCCTTAATGGACAGTCTGCCGCCACCTGTTGCACTTGATGTTCGATTGCAAATTACTGAATTGTTCAGAAATGCTACTAGAATGCAATCACAAAGCAGTTGTTACTCTCCGGCTCCAGCCAATCACCGACACAGATGTCTACCTGGGACGACATGCAGATGAGAAACCGGCCATTATCTTCAACTTCAACACGTGATACTCCAACTCCATCAGGATCAATCAACCAACAAGAAGATGACATCAGTCAGTGTAGCAACAATGACCTTTTCAAGCTTTCTGATTTCGTTAAATTTTCCGTATTGCGTGAAAATGATTTTTGAACAGTTAAATTTTTTTATCACATGTTTTATCAAAACTTACTTACTATGTCACATTTATGTTTTTCAAATGTTTATTGTCTAAGGTACATTTAAACAACTTCTTTGAGGTATACTTTAACATGTCACATTATCATTATAATTATTAAAATTAAAATCTACTCGTGTAGTAATGCTTTTCCCGTGTAGTTCCCTTAGTTTGTATAGAGAAAACACGAAGAACATATACTTTTGGAGAACAATACAGTATTAATTAAAACAATTAAACAAATAACCTTCTGTCAATAGTTATGTATGTACTAAACATTAAAAAAATTTCTAATGTTTGCTGACGACGCGGCATTATTGCTGCTCGTATAACAGCACTGAATTTTTAGTTCAGCGTCGGCGTTTTATCTGTCACGTTCTTGCTGCCCGTATAACATGTCGCTAAGACAGTGTTGCGCAATGTCTATGACTACCGAACTGCGGTGGGGGAATCTTCCCCTTTCCCCTGAGACCGTTCTACACTTCGTTTCGGAGCAATCCAGTTAGAGTAGTATCATTAATTATATAAACCTACAATAGATAAACCATCTAATAGGAAAATTTGTGCCAGTAATTTTGTTAGTTTGTGTGGCCCGCAACCACAGCTGGTTTAAACTGCACTAGATTTACATGGGACTCTACACTAGCGCTCCACAATGGACCACAAAAACAGCTGATATTTTGAGACTCAAAATTTAACATTGGATGGGAAATCTATTTGTGTATAAAATCAATGGTAGTATACATCGATGGGTCGAACCCTAGGAAAAAAAACTTTCGTCTCTGGCAAGTACGGCATAAGGTATAATGTCTCTATTGTTGTTATGGGAAATTCTTTCCTGTAGGAAGAAAAAAGTTTTGGGTCCACAACAGCAAAATGCTAAATATGTCAGAGTTACTAAACCTGCTCCTAAGTTTTTACTAAAACTAACAAATCTCTCAACAATACTTTTACTTTTAATGAAACGAAACACAATTACAAATTGGCTTTTGCATGTGATGTCTGTGGTTTCGTCAGCTTGAATGGATACAAAATCGGAATTGTTAATGTCATTTTTTAGTTCTTCTACATAAACGCTGTACATGCAGTCTAATAACTCATTTTGAATATCGTGAGATGTATACTTTGCTACAGACGAACTATTTAAATGATCTAAAAGAACACTGTCCATGTCGGCCATCATTGATACCAAGTCCAAAAAATTTCCACGGTTAAAAGAGTCGTTTGTCTCTGTGTGTCCTCTAAGGCCTATTTCGTGTACTGCACAAAAGTTTAAACAATCTATTAACCTACTGAGGACATGCCTAGTTTTGGTTACTTGTTGATTATATTTTTCAATTGATATTTTAACATGATTGTCAATTTGAGCTGCCACATTAACGGTACCTAATGTTTTATATTTAATTGCATTAGTCAAATGAGTGTTACTTTCCTCGTGTTTTTTTATTTTCTCACTTAAGTGTTTAAGGTCCTTACAGCCAATTTTTGTCCAAAGATCATCACTGCCCTTACAATTATTATTATTAAAACATAAACAATAAAAACAAAATAATACTTGTTTTTCAATGCTTGGAGTTAACCACGGCTTTTTATCGAACCACGAGGTACAAAAGCTTCTGTTTTGTTTTGGGTAAGTTACAACGAGCTTAAAATCTTTGGGCTGATGTGGGCCTAACTCTTTAATTTGTTTTTTTAGCTCCAACGGCAACGTCGAAAACTGTGTTCGAAGTAAACTGTCCACGTGATTTAAATTCATTTTTAACTTACCAAAAATACTGATGGTACCTACTAAAACAAGTCATAAATAAATCATTAGAGTTAACATCATGCTGAAAATAGTCCACTGCTGCACTTGTACACAAACACACGCGAATGTCACCGTCACCAAGGAAGAATGTAACGCACCGACGCACGTGGCAGCGCAACGCGCAGACTGTCCACTGTCGCTCAGGCAGGAGTCCGGGCTAAGCCCGGAAAACACTTACATTGAACATATGGAAGCCGGCATGTTATACGGACAGAAAAAACGCGACAGATTTTTCGCCGCGTAGATGCCAAGCCTACCGAGCAATGGACGTCACTGTTTGCAAGTTATACGAACGTTTTATCTGTCGCGTCGGACACTGTAAACCCGGCGTCAGCGTCGACAACGCGACCGGACCAGTAAACTGGCAGAAAAAACGTGACAGAAATGACGCGAGTACTGTTATACGGGCAGCTTTTACGCGGCAGATCCGTGCTTCCCCCCCACCATACTCCTCCGACAGGGTAGTTCCCAGGCGCCAGTTGTGCAATACTGTTGTTGTGACCTTCGCCAAGAAGTATCGCTGGGCATTCCTCTGCGGAATTTCTCAGGCTCCAGTTGTGTTAAATTATCCAGTTCGCCAAGAGTTGTGTTAAATTAATTTATCATGTTTGACACAGAGAAGTTTATTATAGAGGTGGAAAACCATCCAGCACTGTACGACACTCAGTTGAAGGACTATTCGAACAAGCTGGTTAAAGCTAGCAGCTGGTTTGAGGTCGGGAAAGCCATGTATGACAATTGGGACGAGATGAGCACCGAAGATAAAGATAAATCAGGTATGTTTGTTACGTCGTTTTTATAATTATTGTTCATATTATAAACTTCGAGAATATTAATTAAAAGGTTTATAATTGTTTTATAATCTCATACTTTTATTACTCAGTATTTATATATTCAATTAGATTCTTCATTACTGTAAAAAAAAAAAAAAAAAAAAAAAAACAAGTTTAATGTAAAGAATTTGATTATTTTAAGTTTAATGTATGTATGAAGAACAAAAATGTGAAATAGAGTAAAATCTTGTCACTAAAATAAAATATTAGAATTTGTAAGCAATACATGTTTAAAATAGTTTTAACCAGTGTACATAATCAATTAGTTTTCGTTACTTTCTCCCATATGCGTAGCATGGAGAAAGTATTTTGATGGCCCAAAAATAAATGGTACCAAAGGGTTGGCACAAACTTTCTCCCAAGTAAAGAAGTGAAAAGTGTGATTTTCTGTGTTTTTAGGTTAGGGAATTAAGTTAGGAAGTTTTTTCATCCGTCAATCACATTTCTCACTTGCTTACTTGGGAAAAAGTTTGTGCCAACCCTTTGAACCATTCATTTTCTTTTTAATATTGTCAATTTGTTTATACAAACATATTATGTCTCCTGTCTCGTTTCATTTAAACGTCCGTCTGTTTGTACGTGTGTTTATTTGTACCATCTTTATGGAACACCCTGTATACAGTATACACAGAATATCAAATCTTTATTAACAAACACATGACATTTTACAAACACTTTACAGTTTTTAGATGTTGCTTCTTCATCCCTGTCCTTATGTGTTAGGCATACCTGTCTTGCCAAGTAACAGCTCCTGGTCCATTGAAGTACTCGGCAAACAAGTCCCTAACAGCCAAACCATTGCAACGACCTCCTACTGTTGGCATTTCTTCCATATTCACCATTTCACAAGTCAAAGAGTCTTCAAAAATGAAACCATCCCTCTTCTTAACGTAATTGTGCAATACACAGCAGCACATGATGATTGTAGTCACAAACTCTGGACTCACTAAAATAACTGAGTGCATTACGCGCCATTTGTTGCTTAAGATTCCAAATGCACATTCAACTGTCCGTCTGGCTCTACAGTGTCTGTAATTTTAGACCCTTTTTTCCTTTGTTAATTTTTTCTGAGGGTAGGGGCGCATTAAACGTCTTGACAAACCAAAGGCTTCGTTTCCGAGAAGTACAAATGGGACTGTTGGTCCACCCGATGGTAAAGGTCTTTCTGCTGGTAGGTTGAGCTGATCAGATTTGAGTCTTTGGTAAAAATTGGAGTTCTTGAATATTGTTGAATCTCCCTCACGACCGTAAGCACCGACATCTATTGCTGTGAAGTTGTATTGTGCGTCACTTACTGCTAGCAACACCACAGAACAAAAGTGTTTGTAGTTATAGTATTGTTGAACCTGAATTTGGAGGACTTTGAATGCGAATATGCTTGCCATCGACTTCCCCAACACAGTTTGGGAAGTTAGTTAACTTCTCGTACTCCCTGGCCTTTTCAAGCCACATATCAGTTGTAGGCGTTGGCATTTCAGTTGGCTGCAATGCTTCCCAAATAGCTACACAAGTTTCTTTGACAATTTGTCGCACTGTGTTCCGAGACACTTGGAACTCGTACTCAATAGCACCAAAATGCATTCCAGTAGCAAGATACCTAAAAAAACACTCGTATTACCAACAATAGGTAAAAAACAAAAAACATATGTATTCAAAATCTAAAAAAAATTTCAGATTAACACCGGAAAGGAGAGCGAGTTCAGTACGCTAAAGCTAAAATCTTTTTACTTAAATAAATACTAGAACTAGAGATTGATGGAAATGTGGTACATTATGTTGTTTTTTTTTTTTTTTTTTTTTAGGTAAAGACCTAATGAAAAGATGGAAAACGTTAAGAGATGCCTTTGTAAGAGAATTACGCTGTGTGAAGAAAGTCGAGACAGGAGTACCAGCTTCCAAAAAGAAAAAAATACGTGTTTTACGATCAGCTTTCCTTTTTGTTGCCTCATGTTAAGGGCAACGAAAATAATTCGACCAACATCCCCCCAGTAGATAACCTTCAACATGATGACATAGAACACCAACAAGCTGTCGACGACCCTGAGGTTAATTCCAATCTCCATAACACAAATGCTGTGAATCCCAAGCCCTCAACTGCAGAGCGAAAATTGAGGCAAGATCGAGTTGTAGGCAAGACCAGTATAGCAAAACCTTTAATGAATGCCTCACAAAATATAACAAATGTAATGCAGGAGAGCGTTGCTTTACAAAAGGCAGGTAGTAACGTTGAGAAAATAAGTACTGATAAGACAGGTAATAAGGCTTTTTTGATGTAATTTGTACCCTTAATGGACAGTCTGCCGCCACCTGTTGCACTTGATGTTCGATTGCAAATTACTGAATTGTTCAGAAATGCTACTAGAATGCAATCACAAAGCAGTTGTTACTCTCCGGCTCCAGCCAATCACCGACACAGATGTCTACCTGGGACGACATGCAGATGAGAAACCGGCCATTATCTTCAACTTCAACACGTGATACTCCAACTCCATCAGGATCAATCAACCAACAAGAAGATGACATCAGTCAGTGTAGCAACAATGACCTTTTCAAGCTTTCTGATTTCGTTAAATTTTCCGTATTGCGTGAAAATGATTTTTGAACAGTTAAATTTTTTTATCACATGTTTTATCAAAACTTACTTACTATGTCACATTTATGTTTTTCAAATGTTTATTGTCTAAGGTACATTTAAACAACTTCTTTGAGGTATACTTTAACATGTCACATTATCATTATAATTATTAAAATTAAAATCTACTCGTGTAGTAATGCTTTTCCCGTGTAGTTCCCTTAGTTTGTATAGAGAAAACACGAAGAACATATACTTTTGGAGAACAATACAGTATTAATTAAAACAATTAAACAAATAACCTTCTGTCAATAGTTATGTATGTACTAAACATTAAAAATTTTACTAAACATTAAAAAAATTTCTAATGTTTGCTGACGACGCGGCGTTATTGCTGCTCGTATAACAGCACTGAATTTTTAGTTCAGCGTCGGCGTTTTATCTGTCACGTTCTTGCTGCCCGTATAACATGTCGCTAAGACAGTGTTGCGCAATGTCTATGACTACCGAACTGCGGTGGGGGAATCTTCCCCTTTCCCCTGAGACCGTTCTGCACTTCGTTTCGGAGCAATCCAGTTAGAGTAGTATCATTAATTATATAAACCTACAATAGATAAACCATCTAATAGGAAAATTTGTGCCAGTAATTTTGTTAGTTTGTGTGGCCCGCAACCACAGCTGGTTTAAACTGCCTAGATTTACATGGGACTCTACACTAGCGCTCCACAATGGACCACAAAACAGCTGATATTTTGAGACTCAAAATTTAACATTGGATGGGAAATCTATTTGTGTATAAAATCAATGGTAGTATACATCGATGGGGGTCGAACCCTAGGAAAAAAAACTTCGTCTCTGGCAAGTACGGCATAAGGTATAATGTCTCTATTGTTGTTATGAAAAAAACTTCTGTAAAAGAAAA
>JAQJVL010003628.1:0-57602 GCA_035578905.1 Stictocephala bisonia | reverse complement strand
TTTGCATTTTATTTTATCTTGTCTTTGAAATATATTTCTTTGGCCTTTTTTAAAATATTGCTGAGAATGTTTCTGTATGATCTGAAATGATTTAATAGTTCAATGTTGAACGGTTCTTTTTAGTTCTTCTACAAAGCTGGTCCCTTTTCCTTATAGAATTTATCAACCCTATAGTAACCCATGGTTTTAAATGCTTGTTTTGTTTGAAACTTTAATGTTGCTAGTTGCCGCTAATATTGTTTCTGCTATTTTATCAACCAAACTCTGTGCAGATTGATTGACATCTTGACACTCACCGACATGGTTCCAATTTATTTCCAAATTAAAGTACTTAGTTTATTTTTATTTATGTTATATCTATAATACGTATTTTCTGAGAATCCACGTTGCCTCCATCCTGCCAAAACCATAAAATGTCTGTTAGGCTGGATTTTATTACAGCAGAAGATATTTTGTCCGTGTATGTGTAATCGGAAAAAATGTGGTCGATGAGGTGTTGGGTGTGGGATGTGACAAGGGTCGGCTTATCGACACAGGACACAAACCCTGCCCCGTACAACACGTCCAGGTAGCGGGACGCTTGCGCAGATCTATTATACTCAGTTATGCAACAATTGATACCTCCAATCAGCCAGTGGGTCCGGTTTCTGGGTCTACCATCACAGTATCGTTCAAGGTCATCTATGAACCATTCAACGTCCCTATCTAAAGAAGGGCTTCTGTACACAGCTAATACGAGGGTAAATCAAATATAAACGAGACTCTTTGTTTTGGTAATTTATTGTCATTTTAAACGCAAAAAAAGAATATAGTTTATTTTTCTACATAATCTCCTGATTTGGAAACACATTTTTCCCAGCGGATAGGCAGCTTTCATTCCTTCCATGTAGAAAGATGCAAGTCGTGTCTGCAGCCAATTGCGCACGTAGGCTTCAACCTCAGCATCTCTATCGAATTTTTGGCCTCCCAAAGCTTCCTTGAGAGGGCCAAACACATGAAAGTCACAGGATGACAGATCAGGACTGAAACGCGGGTCAAATGTTTCCCACCCCAGTTGCTCCAATTTTTCTCTAGTCAACGCTGCTGTATGGGGGCAAGCATTGTCTTAGAGAAGAACCACTTCCCTGATTGATAGGTCTCGTCTTTTGCGGTGATATGCAAGTCGGACATCACTCAAAACATCGCAGTAGTAGGCCGCATTAATTGTCCTTCGTTTGTGCAAAAAATCAAGATGCAGCAATATACCCACCCGCCCGTCCATACACGTACAGTGGTACTGACCCACCCGCCTGCCCATATACGTACAGTAGTAAAAAAAAGTCAATGCCACTGTATGTGTATGGGTGGGCGAGTGGGTCAATGCCAATGTACAAGTAAGAAACTGTAAGTAATTGATATATTGTGATCATTTCGATAAGAGTGTATGCTATAGAAATAGGCTGAAAGAGTTTGAGATTTTAGTTCCAGAACTGACTTGAATTGTTAATTTGGCCTTCTTTAGTGGACGCTAGTCAAAAAAACGGTAGCCAAAACCTTGCCAGCAGACAAACGTGACTTGGCTTTCACTGGTCTAGGTTCTCCTTTTTTTCTCCACTCCATACTCGCTTGTTTAGACTCTAGGGTGTAATGGTGCACCCATGTTTCATCTCAGGTGATAATGTGAGTGAGAAATTGGTCTCCTTGTTCCTGAAATCGTGCAAGATGCCCACACACCTGAAGACGATACAATTTCTGGTCGGATGTGAGAAGGCGAGGAACCAACCTGGCGCACACCTTATGGTACCCTAGCTCCTCTGTGAGTATGGAGTAAGTGCTCCCATAACTTATCCCGACCTCACTTGCAATTTCAGCAGTGGTACGACATTTGTCATCTTCAATAAGCCGTCGAACACTGCTGATGTTGTTCCCTGTAATGCTGGTGCGAGGCTATCATTTTCAACACGATCACGACCCTCCACGAACTGTTTATGCCATGCATACACTCTGGCTCGTGGCAGTGTCTCTTCCCCGAACTGGGCAGTCAATCTCCTCAAGATTTCGGCCGGTTTTACACCTTCTGTGGCGAGAAACTTGATTACAACACGTTGCGCAATTGACGAAGGTACCTCTTGCTCCGACATCGTTACGGTGGACACTGAGAGAGTCGAGGAGGCGGTAGAGACGGGCCAAAAAGAACGGAACAGTCTTATTGGAACTGTTCTCTACAGTTAGTTGTTCTGTTCCGGAACAGTTCACCAGAAATGACTGTTCCGGAACAGTTTGCTGAAGACGGACTCGTTTGAGTCTAACTCGTCACACATATGCAGTTCACCAGAAATAGAAATGACTGTTCCGGAACAGCTTGCTAAAGACGAACTCGTTGAAGACTAACTCGACACACATCCGGCCAATAAACAATGAATAGTTTAAACTAGTCCGATTCCGGACTGCATGTCTTAGTATAATTTACTTTACCATATTACTCATAGTAAATTAACATTTTGATTTTGTTATTTTATCTACTATTTTTGTTTGTATGTACCTCTTCATCATTATATTAGTTTTCTAAAATATGTATTGAATTTAAACATGGGAACTCATTTTTACAATTTTACTTTCTTGTCTGTTGGGTTATCAATAGACTTTTTCTTTTGTCCAAACAGTTGTATATAAGTATATATGTATTTTATAACTATTGAATTCTGCAAATAATAGGCCTGATGTTATATTATAAAAATAATGTATGGATTTTATTATATTTGCTGTACTTTCATGTTTTTTTTATTTAGGAAATAATGGTATGTTTTAGTACTATAATTTACTTTACCATATTATTGATGGTAAATTTACGTTTTGATTTTGTTATTTTATCTACTATTTTTGTTTTTCTGTAGCTGTTCATTATTATATTAGTTTTCTAAAATATTTATTGAATTTAAACATGTGAACTAATTTGTACAATGTTACTTTCTTGTCTTTTGGATGATTAATAGGCATTCTCATTTGTCCAACCAGTTTTGTATAATTATAAATGTATTAAAAGCAAGAATTTATCCGAATATGATTGATTTAACCCACTTTAGAAATATAATTGTTTTTTTTTTTTTTTTTTTTTTTTTTTTTTTTTTTTTTTGCAGAGAAATGTTTTTACCCTTAGGCTCAGGGTTCCAAACGATTCCGATTCCGAACAATCAGGAGTTGGATGAATCTAGCTGGTCTTGGTTACAATCTGACTGTTCTTCATAAACTGTTCCGGAACAGCTTTACGGAACAGTTCAACTCCTGGAGTTGTTACGGTTCCGACTGTTCCGCAAATTAACTGTTCTTGCCCATCTCTAGGAGGCGGGCCCACGTGCTTCTCCCACTCCTGACAAACCGGCCCAACAACAAACAAAGCGGGAACGTTCGCCCTCCACTATTGTGCCTGAAGGGCAAAAAGTCTCGTTTATATTTGATTCATCCTCGTAGAGTAAACCGCTCACTGCCAAACGCCATGTCCAGTACAAGACTAGTAGCTCCATACAAAAATAAATCTGTACATGTAACATGAAATTTATTATTGATATAACATATAACACCATCATTTTGGTTCCTTTTATTTGAGTTACAATAAGATTCATAGCCCTTAAATTCTGTTAAATAAATATCTTCCTTCTCCAACCAAGTCTCTGTAAGAATTATTATGTCTGGTTTAGACTTCATTTCACTCAATATACTGTAAACTCCTCAAAATTGTTACATAACTTCTAAAATTAATATGTATAAAACTAATTGCATTAAATAAACTATTACATGCATCCCTTTCCAACCCACTCAAATCGTTACATTCTACACACGACACACTCCTATAGTCATTCACCCATTCAGTCACTACGATATCCATTCACTCTCATTCATCCCCGCCTCAACCCAGGCGGGGATGAATGAGTATTTATACAGCATGATCATTATAAATACAGCGCAAGATAACTTAATTTTTGCTTTCTCTCTTCTATCGCTTTTAACATATGAGAATAATATATTCAGTAGATTTACAATTTGATCAATTAAACTGTAATAAACACAATTAAAATAAATGAGATATACTACAATAGTAACCCTGAAGTACACGCAAGAACTAAGAAAAAAAAGCAATCAACTTGAACTAGTATACTATAGTACCTACTATTTTAGAATACAGCTAACATTTATCACTGTAGTTCTTTAAAATTAATTTTTTTATTGACACTAAGTAGCAAGTCAAGTCACTTTTTTTGTAATGTAAAATCAAAATAAGCCCTACAAAAATAAAAAAACAAACTAAGACATTTTATAACCATAATTAAATAATAAATTCACATTACTTATATTTCATTCCACTATCAGTTTATTTTTACATATTTTCCTCCTTTCTCCCTTCTTTTTCTCTCCAGAACGAAATAAAAGAGAAAATAAACATTTGTGACATGATAAATACGAGGGTCATTTTTAAAGCAAAAACCGTTTTCAAATAGCGTAAGAGAAACTTTATTTATGGATATAAATGATATCACAAACTAAAATATGAACACTTATCACTTTTCTATGTAGTCACCATTAACATCGACACATTTTTGAAGTCGTGGTACCAGCTTATAGATCCCATCATCAATGAACTCTCCTGGCTGACTGTTAAACCAGTTCGTAACTGTTTCTTTTAACATGTCATCATTTTCCAAGCGCTTTCCACCAAGAAATTCCTTAAGTTTTGGAAAAAGATGAAAATCCGATGGTGCTAAGTCAGGACTGAATGGTGGATGATCCAGTATTTCCCAACGAAACTTGTCCAGTTGCGTCTGTGTCCTTGCCGCAACGTGAGGCCGAGCGTTGTCGTGAAGTAGAATGACGGCGCTAGAGAGGAGGCCCTGCCAGCGGTTTTGAATAGCGCGCCTAAGCTTCAATAATGTGTTGCAATATCTTTCAGCATTTATTGTCATTCCTCGTGGCAGATATCTATCAGAAGAATACCCTTTCGGTCCCAAAAAACCTTGGCCATGATTTTTCTTGTTGAAGGTTCTTGCTTGAATTTTCTTGGTTTCGTCGGGGAGTTTGAATGATGCCATTCACTGGATTGACGTTTCGTCTCAGGACTATAGTGTTGCAACCCACGTTTCATCATGGTCGCAATGTGACTTAAGAACTCATCGCCATCTCTGTGATAACGCTCCAAAAAGGACAAAGAATATGCCATACGCTTTGTGTTCTTGTGTCAACATTTTTGACACCCATCTCGCACACATTTTTTGTAATGCAGTTTGTCAGTAACAATGTTGTTGTAAACTACTGATCTTGAAACTTGGGGAAATTTCTGACTAAGTTCGTCAATAGTGAAGCGCCGATTTTGGCGAATTTCCCCATCAACTTTTTGTTCCAACTCTTCATTGATGACAGTAGGCCGTCCAGGTCGTTCTTCGTCTTGAACACTTGTCCTTCCTTCATTACAAAGCCTACTCCATTTTGGCACATTTCCATAATTCATAACACTTTCAAGGTAAACTTCAAGAAGTTGTCAGTGAATTTCAGCAGGACGAACATTTTTTTGTGTTTAAAAACCGAATATCTGAGCGTACTTCACAGTCGGCGTAATTATTGATTGGCATTGCGCCAAACAAAGCAGTATAGCCACACAACTAGCATCGGCAGAGACGTGAAACGTAATGGCGGCGTTGACAGGCCAGTAAGTACTGGCCTTAAATGGACGTCACGTGACCGGATGCGTGGGCACGATGCTCAATCGGTTTTTACTTTAAAAATGACCCTCGTAATAAAGAAACATTATTTCTATTTTATATCGTTATCAGTGTGTAAAACAATTATTTTTATGTAGAAGGAAAGAAAAGAAAAAATATGTAACAACAGTTAACTAAATGTCTAAAAGAGAAAGAGAAAAAAAAAATTATGAAATGAAAAGAATCCCCGTATTTATTTATTAAAACGAATAGTATCTTAATATTGCTCAGACAATAAAACAAACAATGCAATCTAAATATGTACAGTCTTTCTTAATCTAATAGCATAAAAACCTATTCCTATTTGAAATAAACCATTAGATCAATGAAAAAACAATTTTTTTTCTTTTAATTTACCCTATCGATAAACATATATAATAAAAAGATGTCTTTAAGTAGCAATGTGCTACCTTTCTGAAACCAAATCTAAACTTTTTTCTTGATATTATAAATCTTTAGTAAATAAAACGTGTAAATTAAACTATACTTGTTATAATTTTCAAGTATAGTTCAATATAGTTGTTTTTCTGGGAAGTTTAAGATTGTGGTAACGCTACTTAACAGTGTGTGACACGTACAGTGCCATTGACCCACCCACCCGCCCATACACGTACAGTGGTATTGACCCACCCACCTGCCCATACACGTACAGTGGCATTGACCCATCCGTCCACCCATACACGTACAGTGGCATTGACCCACCCATACACGTACAGTGGCATTGACCCTCCCGCCCACCCATACACGTACAGTGGCATCTCTTTAATGTATCTCTTTAATGTAAAATAATTGCAGATTATTTTACATTAAAGAGACATCTTTACATTCAAACTACTAGTATTAAAACATTAATTTAGGCAACGTATTAAAATATACAATATAAACGAATAATACACATAAGATCTTGCTTTTAAGGATGGGTGTCAAGTAAATAAAGAAAACAAGAAAAAACTAAAGCAAAATTGCTTTTAAAAATACAGTGTGAAAATTTCTCACTTAAACGTTTTTCACTAGTCTCTGCAAATCTTCCTTGACCCATACTCTAGACGCCCTGCCTTTCTCTGTCTTCTTTACAAGTATCCTCCCCTCGTCCTTGGTCCAGGCGGCAACCAGCTTTTTGTCTCGTACCATCCCCTTGGCGAGTCCCAGCAGATACTTGTTATGTCCAGTGAGAGGCAGTTGATGTACATTGGAGTGTCACCGACGTGCGGCGATAGGTAAGATGCTGCCCGGATCCTCTTCCTCCTGGCAGCATTTATCCCCATCTCCCTCGTCTGACATGAGAGAAATTTGGCGATGATTGGTTGGGGAATCCTGCCGGATATGCCTATCGTATGAGCCACGGAGAAATCTGCCTTGTTGAATGGAATCTGAAGCACTCTGGCGATACCCTCCAGAATTCTGTAAACGTCCTCCTTAGGTGTCATGGGTATTCCTTTAATTTCTATACTGTCTCGTCTAGAATAATGCCGTGCTTCCAGCATCTCTCGGCGAATTCCGGCAATTGTTTGTTTGACAAGACCAAGATTTGCTTCTAAAGTAACACTCTTCTCCTTCAGTTTGACATTGTCATCTTCCAGCGTGTTAATTTTAACTGTAAACTCTTCAATTGATTCGGAAATACCTTCCATGGATTTATCCATCAAATCTCTTCCTAGTCTCCTTTCTACTCTCCTTCATCTCCTTGGTGAGTATCTGTAGCATTGTAAGTACTGAAACCTGTTCTTGTACTTCTCACGAGTCTGAGGACACTTTTCAGAGAGGTAGTTTCAGATTTACTTTGATCGCACTTCCACGGACCTTTTTTTCTTGTAGTTTTTATAATTATTCTCTTCTCCGATGCTACAACATTCTGGGTGAAACAATGAATCACAATCAGTAGACAAAATAGGAGAGTTCTAGACTCACTCTCGGGCATCTTCGGCACTATCTCGGATTCAAGATAATGGCCACCTTCGGGCATCTTCGGGTCACGTGACCCAGTCCTACCAACCCTGTGGGAATTTTCCTTCCCTAAATTCCCCTCCAAATTCCCAATTGTCCCTCAAATTCCCTTGTTATACTATATAAAATACACTCCTAACTTAACCCTTTTCTCGTTATACTATATAAAATGCACTTTTTTCCAAGATGGTGACCTTTTATATATGTACTATAATAAATGCTTTCGGAAACTTCCGGCTACTTATCCGGAAGTACGGATACTTCGTACGCGTTGGTTGCTGGTCTGGCACGCATGCGTGGGGACTTGCTACTCTGATTATTTCATATATACACTATAACAAATGCATTATTTCATATATACACTATAAGAATGCAATATTTCATATACATATACATGGAACAGCCGTGGCTGAGGCGCATGTGCGGGGACTTTACTATTGTGCTCGGACTTCAAGTCTGGACAAGCGCGTTACGTAACCACTCATACAGCGGCTGCGAAACTCGGGTATAGGGCTCCAGGCGCCAGACAGGTTTTTATGGACAGCCGTGCCAAACCGGATGGTAGTGGTTTTCCTGTCGCGACACTCAAGGTTGACCTTGACGGGCATGCGCGGGGACTTGCTACATTAAACAGCTGTGCGCTGCTACCAGCACTCCTAGCAGCGAAACAAATATATATATATATATATATATATATATATATATATATATATATATATATATATATATATATATATATATATATATTAAACAAATTAGACAAAAATCTATCAACCCCCCGTTGCCCAGTGGTTAGCGTACCCGACTCCAAACTTAACACCCTATGGATTTTGGTTAGTATAAGTCACAGTAAATAGTGAATGGGACTTTGTGAGTCGGATATGGAACCACTCGGACACAAGGTTGTTTTTTAACACATATCACTAACATGCAACTAATTGACTCTAGTTTTCACAGTAAAAATTAACAAACACTGCATGCACAATAAAAAATAACAAACACAATATTTCATATATACACTATAACAAATGTCACAGCACACCTGGTTGCAAAACTTTTAACTACTGTAAGATTTATACATTGGCCCTAGCGTGCGCTCTGATCAGGTTTCCACACTATCCAGGAGGTATTGATCACAGCGCGTTTTTGTTTATACAGAGTTTCCCCAAGAAGCCTAGTCTCACAAGCCGTAAGAACGGCTCTTTATTGTAGCTTACATCACCTAAATCAGAAGAAACTCCTCTCGACGCTGATGATTTCCTCCCTGCAGATGTAGCACGCAGTGATCCAAGGGCACACCTAGGACACACTACGTGATTGCAGGGAAGCATTAGTACCGTCGGGAGGTTCTCCAGGCAGACTGCACATTGCACAGTCCTTGCCTGACTTAACAGTGGCTCGTCGTCGTCTACTTCGCACTGAAACACAAAATAAATAATGTAATACCGAAAACACACACACACACAAGAATCACATAAACAAAAGCAAATATAAAATGTTACTAACATCCATAGCATAACTGGTCAATGGCTGCGGTTGTCGACGGTTGTGGCTCACCGTTCTGTAAATAAAAAAATTAATTTGTGTTAAGATTTGTTTGATTAGAAGTTTTTCGAAAAAATATATATTTTTATGGAGTCACGCCTACCAAGTCGATTGAGGTGTTCCGCCGCTCGTTACGCCACGAGCGAGACATGTCAGTGTACGTTGGTGGTGACGAGAGGGTCATATCAATATAGGCCGACGGTGTCAGATCGGGCTCCCTGTAGGTCCATTCCGACGGATCAACGTCGGAGTTCTGAAAACGATAATCACTTTTACAACACGAAATTATGTATGTGTACTACTAAAAATTCGTTTGAAATACTTAAACTTACCCCAATTTGACTTGCAGTTTCACTTGAATCTGACGTAGTATCACCCTGAAAAAAATAAAAAAATTTTATTTTCGTTTAATTCATTATATATTATTTCATATATATTATTTATTTAGTAAAGTCCAATAATATAATATGCTAACCGGCTCGGACCGAGTAATGGAGACCGGTCGTCCTTCTAGGAAGGTATGATCAGTCACAGTGAAAGATCTATCTGCCCAGAGGTTGGCTATAGCGTCTTCATATTCCTCCTGAAACATTCGAATTCGCTATTTTTATTTTAAAACAGTAATATTCTATTGATTTTTAATTTATAGAAAGAAAATTATAACGTCAATTACCTCATTTAGTGGTGTCCGACCAGTCAGTTCTTTTAGAGGGGTTGGGTCATTCTGAAACAATTTAAGCTACTTAATAAATCTAAAAAACCTAATATACTTGGAAAATTAAACATCTTTACAAATACGTACGTCTAGTATTTCAATGATCTCGTTCCCTCTCAGGAGCCGTCGTGGTGGTAGTGGATTGGTTTGAGTCTGAAAATCCACACACATTTACTTTAACACAGTCGAAATAAACTTGTTGATATTTAAATCACACAAAGGAATTGTACTTACTAGATTGGTCGCTTGGATCGCCATGCCCATTACGTCATCCCTGCTCCTTCCAATGCACATTCACTTGTTCAGTTCACATGAAATGGAACGGTCTCCAGAAACTCTGTTCAACCTAGCTGCCGCGAAGGTCTTATACAATGTATAAAAAAAGAGTCCGAAATCGCTCAGCTACCACTCCCCAATTCCATCAAGACGACGCTTCAGCAGAGGATGGAGGAAGCTAACCTCTTTTGGGATCAAATATTCTTAGGTTTAGAGTACAGGCTAAAGACCTTCCAGCATTGGTCTCCTTCGGGAGCACACGCCAGAGGAGCTCCGTACGTTCAAGAGTTGGTCGAGGAAGGCTTGTTCTGTATCGTTGGTTACAAAGTTATTTGTCCCCATTGTGGCTTTGAAATGGACGATAGGGACCTCCTGGGTCTCACTCAACCCCCTAGAACCAGCATAGCGTGCTGATACCTCGGTTATAGTCACAGCACCTCTAAAAGAATAAATCGAAGCAAAAGACCTAGAGTACCCTTAGTATAAGGTATACTACGCTACAAACGGCCCTTTTCAGAGCCCCCATAAATATTGATATATAGCATTAAGTTGTAGGGAACCAAGAGGTTCAGTTTTTCTTTTTTAATTTTATTTTATTTTTTATTAACTGATCCAGTTTCCACACCACCCAAGAGGTAGGATTTTGGCGCGTTAGGAGTATTTTAACGTGCCTCCTTCTCCAGTAGACCTATGCACGATTTAAGGATCTTAAAGATCCTTTAACAGACACTCTGCTTCTCACTGAATAGGTTTATGTTTATTAAGCGGTTCTTTTATTCCTCTTAATTCACAATACATCCTCCAAAAATATTCGTCTCTAATAAAAATGACTTTGTCATACGGAAGATATATTAATATGTTATATTTTAGCTCTAGTGGCAGCTTGATAATGAGCATGTCTAGCGACTGGTTGTTGGAAGTCATGTTCAACACGCAGCAGCCACAGAGCAAGTGAGGAGGCTGACTCAATTTCCCCACCACCCAGGAGGTAGAGTCTTGGCGCGCTTTTTATTGTAGTGAGTGTCCCCAAGTAGGCCTGGTCTCACTAGCCGTGAGAACGGCTGTTTATTGTAACTTGCCCCATCCGTCGCAAGTTACGGTGGTAGCCACTCCATAACAAAATTGCTACCTCCCAGTATTATTTTTGTATTTATTTTTTTATACTTTTTTTAAGTTCCTCTGTAAGTAAAGACATCACTTTACTCAGAGAAGCCTTTCAATGTGACGAACAAACTTACAAAGGGGTTTTGCAGTACCATGCTTATGTAATACAAACGTCACACACCCTGGTTTTACGAGTTTTAAGCCTACCATAGAGTGTACCATGCAACTAAACTGTACGAGGGCCCGGACTGCGACTCGAGGTCTTACGGGGTTTAGCCCAGCCCCAAGCTGCAGGACTGTTTCAGGACTTGCGCGTTTTACGGCTGCCTTGGAGAACAGTCGAATGATTTTTTATTAAATTTGGGCCGTCCTCACCTCGACAGTTCATGTCCTGGACTTACGGAGTTTAGGCCAGCCATAGAACACACATTCACACAGAGATATCTGTATTACATACACGGTTATAATGTATAATGTAAAACGCTCCACTTACGTTTTGATACGGTATAATATCTTCCCAGTCTACTTTGTCTGCAATGTCATCAATAAATTTTTCTGACAAAGTCTGGTATTTACTTACTATTGACCAACAATCGATACTAAAGTTAGAAGCCACTTCCCTCAGTATATCTTCGGGAAACTTTGTCCTTTTTAAAATCAAACCCCAGTTTACCCTGTGTTGGTAAATTCTCAACTTACGAGGTGTGATCAAAAAGTTCCAGGACTGAATTTTTACAGATTTATTCACACAACATACAAGTTATTCGAATTTATCTTCTTCAAAGTATTCCCCTTGGGAAGCTACACACTTTTCCCACCGGTGTTTCCACTGATGAAAGGCCCCAGTAAACTCTTCTTTTGTAAAGGTGTTTAGCAGTTCCGTCGTTTTTTCTTTAATTTTGTCAACTGTTTGAAATCTTCGTCCTTTCAGGGGTCTCTTGAGCTTCGGGAAAAGAAAAAAGTCGGCTGGAGCCAGGTCAGGTGAGTAGGGGGGCTGAGGGATGACAGTCATTGCGTTTTTGACACAAAAGTCACGGATAACTAATGCAGAGTGAACAGGAGCATTGTCATGGTGAAGGACCCAATCACCACTTTGCCACAGCTCAGGTCTCTTTCTTCTCACAGCATTACGCAATTTTCTGAGGGTTTCAAGATATACAAAACGATTAATTGTTTGACCTTGTGGAAGGAATTCATAGTAGACAACTTCTTTACAGTCAAAGAAAACCGTAAGCATGACCTTCACATTTGATTTGACTTGACGTGCTTTCTTGGGTCTTTGAGAGCCTTTTGATGTCCATTGTGATGATTGTGCTTTTGTTTCCACATGTTAACCAAAAACCCATGTCTCGTCTCCCGTAATGTCATGATTCAAGAAGCTTTCGTCGTCATTTGCCTTTTGAAGAAGTTCCTCAGAAACATGAAGTCGGTGTTGTTTTTGGTCTTCAGTCAACAGTTTTGGCACAAATTGCTGCAACACGACGCATTTGAAGTTTTTCAGTTAAAATGTCCTGACATGACCCAAATGAAATGTTACACTCTTCTGCCATTTCACGGATTGTTAGTCGACGGTCTGATCGAACGAGAGCGTTCACTTTAGCAACATTGTCATCATTGATTGACGTTGAAGGGCGTCCGGAATGAGCATCGTCGTCTGTGGATGTTCGGCCATCTTTAAACCTCTTGAACCACTGATGGCAACATGATCGGCTTAGACATTCTTCACCAAAAGCCTCTTGTAACATCAAAAAGGTTTCAGAATATTTTTTGTTCAGTTTCACACAAACAAGTTGCTCTTCTTTCACATTCATTTTCATTGAACAAAAAATAGCCAAACTATGAAACTAACCTCAAAAAATCTGTGCTAATGTTACTTTCAGTGATGTTATGACTGATCTGAAACCACAGCTGTGTTACTGTTGAGTCAGGGAATACAATGCTTCCAACCGCATCGCTGGGAGACATTGCACTCCCATAGTATGTAAAAAGTCCTGGAACTTTTTGATCGTACCTCGTATCTAGTGAAAAATCATAGTGGGCTGACAGTAGGTCCCATTTAAAGTATCTGTCAAATTTCATAATAAAACTATCGGTCATATCACCGACTGGAGCCTTCGGCTCCTTTGAGAGTATAGTCCATGTGTCCTCCATGGTGGTTAGAGACATAATGTCCAAACTAAAGTTTGGACAGTCTTTTATACTCTTGCTGTGCTGCTCTAAAGGCGCACTTGAAGTTACAATTAGCATGTATAGGTAATATACAAGCGTTTGAAGAAGTATCTGAACAATCTTTCGGTATTTCAATCACGTTAGGATGAAAGTCTTTTAAAAAATTGACTTTCATCGTATTCTATACTACCCTCTTCCCACTTTATTCCGTGCAAGTGTCGGATCAACCATCTAGCTGACCTTTGTTGTATTTCATCAAGTGCACACTTGCAGTAAGGTGACTTGAAAACAATTTGTGTTTGAAAATGTTCGCTTACCATTGCCAATTCTTTAACTATAAAACGGTTATTATTGTCAGTAAAGGCTTGAAATTCAACTACTGAAGCCATTGACTCTATTAATTTCACAAGTTAATCAGTTAAAAATGTGCGGAGATGGACTGTTGAATCCCCCACAGAGATGTTGTTTTATAAGGTCTTCCTCGTAAAACAACTCAACTCCAACTTTATTAGCGGAAGGTTGGATAGAAACTGCGCCCACTCACCCGAGTTAAGTGACAAAGTGCTACCCGTGAGGTTGGGAGTAAACTGAGCTTCCTCGCCCGATTTAAGTGTTAAAATACTTCCCAGTAAAACATGCGGTGCCCCAAAGATGTATAAAACTTTAACAACTTCTTTTTCGTTAATTTCCAAATAAATCTTTTTATCTTTGAGGGCTTTGGAAATGTTATTAAAATTTACACAAATTTGATTAAATACATCAAATGACCAGTAAACGTAGTCGTGTCTTCCCTTGAACATTACCCCGAGACCGTAGTCTCGGTTTTTAAAAATCCCAATGGTAACTGATTTGGAAAAGTTTTCATTTAGAAAGAAAACCCGTTTTAGAAAAATACCGTTTAACATGTCGATGGGCTCCATGATCTTGACTGAATTTGGAAATTCAAATTCTAACCGTTTCGACTGACTTATTACGTCAAGCTTTTTACTACGTTAGTCAATGCTACTGTAAGTGTATGGGTAGGCAGGTGGGTCATTACCACTGTACGTGTATGGGGGGGCGGGTGGGTCATTACCACTGTACGTGTATGGGTTGGCGGGTGGGTTATTACCCTGTATGGGTGGGTAATTACCACTGTACCTGGAGAAATGACTCCAGGTGATTTTTATCAGGCTGGAGATGATAAGGAAGGGTCACTGATAAGAAAGTATGGGGATCAGCGGAAAACACACCTTACACCTTAAGTGTTCATCAGGTGCGAATCGTGTATTATTAAACAGTAAGCTGTAGTCTTGTCCGGTACGTTATTTTTAAATTCAAATTTGATGCGTACATCGACAGGTCCAGACTTGATTGAATCATTCTGCTTGGAGCAGTCGATTACAAAGATTGGACATTTCGATTTAAAAGTATGCAAGTCCATGATGGGTGAATTAGAAACACCGTTGTAGGAAGACTGAAATTTTGCGTACATTTCATAGAATAAACACCAATCACCTCGGATATTGTCGTAAGGATAGTACTGTGAGTTTAGGTATAACTTGATATCCATTAAATCACAAGGGTCAAAATTTGACATGTTAATTTTTATGTTGTTTTTCCTATCGGTTTGAAACGCGAGTATCACATATGTCCCTGGTCCAAACCAACAAGCATTTTTCAATGATATTGTTTCATTCTGCCTCAGTGATAGTAAATTCTTAATAGTTTATACAACACCCAAGTTTTTAGTCCGGTCCACTACTATACCAGAAATTTCGTATCTAATATCTTCAAACAAGTATGCCATAGCGTTGTTAATAAGAGATATGTCTGTGATTGTACCGCCAGCCTTTTTGGCTGTAATTTTACCAGAAATGTGCAGAGAACTTTCAAACGGGGCAGTAATAATGTCCTGTTGACTGACGGCGATACGTATTTCATCATTGTTTTTGAAAGTGGAAGAGGCGTACGGTTTGTGTATGTGGTACTTACAGCTTGTAATAACATTGTTGTATTCTACTCCACCCTCAATTTCACATTTTGTAATTTTATTTTAAATCCTAAGGATCTTAAAAACTTTGTATTGCTCGATGTTAACACCTTGAGTGTTTTGGGTCTAATGACCTTTTTTGATACAGTTGTTTCCCTAAATACTAATCCCATTGCTTCGCTTTAGGTGTAAGAGTAACGAAATTGTCTCGTTTCTAAAGTTTATCAACTGTCCTTGTTGATCTCTCAGCTCACAAGTAATGTAATTCAAAACTTGTACACTTACAGGTAAATAAATCACGTTGTGAGGTGTTTCTATTATTTTGTAGCCAGGTGGAACTGACGGATAAAACTCGTGTATTATATGGCTTTCTTGACAGTTTTGATATCAGCCTCTTGCCAAGTTACACGTGACTCGAACGACATTTACCAGGTTAATGTTAACTTCATTCTCAGACATGTGAGTTTTATTGGCTCCGTTTAAAGCTTTATTAAAGCCAAGCAAGGTAGCGAGACTGTTTTCTGTTTCAAAGTGTATGGGTTCGCTACAAGTAATTTTAACTTTAAAAGTACTATTGTTTGGTTTTAAACTGAATTTTACACCAGTTTTTATGTTATTGTTAATGTAATCCACTAAATCGCTAATCTCGTAGGAGCCAGTCGGAATTTTTATTACAGAATTCCCGTAATGGAACGTGTCGTTTACATTTTCTTCTACATTAGGTATTGAGTTGTACGTTGTGAGATCGATCAAACCAATCTCCCATTCGCTTTTCGACAAATCGATCGAAGGAAATATGTCACAACTTAGCGTTGAACTCTGTCCACTAAGGCAAAACATTTTCAACGAGGAACTCTAAGCACAAGTGTCCGAAAAGTACTGAGTCAAAACCCTGTTGTCTTTGATTGTTATACTTTACGCTAACACTAGGGCCCCAATACTTGATCAATTCCGTAGGAGTACGCAAGTTACCAAAACTATCATAGTATAACACATTATTACCGCGCTTTTTATAACAAATCCAATGTGTACCTTCCCCTTGTATACTGTCCAAATTAATAATTGCCCTTTCGTTCAATCTAGGTTTATTCGGAAGTGTGTCCCTCATGTAGACACCTCGTAAGTTTGGAATATTTAATTTTTTAGAGTAATTAACAAGTTCGTGATTTGTGAGGGCGTGTTCAGGAACATAGACTATTTTTTAAGTTTTTTTTTCTTACAAGAACATTTTTTCTTGTGTTTAGGTGCTCTTTTAACACCTCTCCCTGTAGTTTTATTCCAGGGTCTTAGATACAAATCCTTACCCTTCTTTTGTTTACGTGGTTTTCTTTTATGAGAGCCACCCAACTTTGCTTTCGCCTTCATGGCTGTTGTAACTGCCCAAGCTGCAGCTTTCTCACCTACAGACGAATCTGTAGCCTTAAACCTTTGCCAAGCTCGCTCGGCCAAGTCTTTGTCCGCTTGCGCTCTCCACGCTGTGTCTGAATACTGGGAGTAGGCTGTGTCGTGAGCCTTGCAGGCTTCGTCCAGACCGTTTATTCCCTTGTCACCTCTGGCTAATCTCTTCTTTAATTTGGTCCCAGGTCCGCAGTACCTATAACCTGGCAGGTGGGCTTCCCAAGGTAGTAGATCTATACCCATATTTATGGCTGTTCCAGCTAAATGTCCAATTCCTTCGAGAGTGCTAGATACAAGTCCTCTTCCGCAGCATGAAGTTTTCTTTTTCATCAAAGTAGATGCGTCTCTTACGAAGGTTAGTTAAAGAATGGGGAAACTTTAACTCTATTCCACTTTATATTACTCCTGCTTCCTCATTGTATGGCTGTAGAGAAACAGCTTGTGTACCGAATATTTCTTCCCAGTTTATGTAGTTATCGGCGGTCAGTGTTTCTGCACTCCTCCCTTTAGCGCCATAAATATGTGAAAAGAGTAACTATCCGAATTTTCTAAGTTGTTTATCAGATTTAACACTGTTTCGATAAATTTTCCCTTCCAGTGCATTAATCGACTCTTTAACATCATTCAGTCCCTCAGTAAATAATGTCAACAATGTACCTACTGTTGTTGTTTTACAATTCACAGCATCTCCGAGCTCCTTTGGCGCTTCTAGATTTTCTATTCTTTTGGTGCGTGCAGAATAGCTGTTGGTTAAGTTTGACATTGTGTTAGTCTCAAAGTATTTTCTCGTAACAACATCATTGTCTGCTATGGGGACACCGACGTTAACCATTCGTTTATTTTCTATATCATAGTTTCCTTCGGGTGTTAGTTTTAAACCTTCGCCTGGCGGTCCTTTGCCAATGACATTGCCCTCAGTGGAGAGCCATACACGTCCAAACTTGTCTACAGACATAGTCGAACTGATGAAATCAGACTGTGTCTGTTTATATATACGTATAAAAATAACTAAAATACTTTCTTAAGCACGAATCTGCATTTAGAAGATAAGTATGGATCGACGTAAAATGTCTATTTTCATACCAATGATATAAGGTATCTCTATATTTGTTTCTTCCATTTAAATAAACTTCCCTATAATGACAATCGTCAAAGTAATTGTCTAACCCCCATTCATCTTCGAATCGCCAATCACACATACACGGTGTTTGCGGGACTATAATACCAATAATTCTTTCGCTTTGTTAAATAAAAGACGTAATATGGTCAGATACTACTATTTCGGGATTCAAACTTATAAATGCATATAGTTCTGCATGGTTTCGTACATAATCGTCAGGATCTGTTAGCTCGGGGTACAGCCTTAGGAGTGTTTGTAGTTCTGTTTCGTATAGTGGTGGTACTTGTCTTTTTAATCTGTAATATATCCCCGCTTTTGTGATTGTCTTAGATATTGCCAACTGTAAGTCGACCTCCTTTCCGATGTTATTTTTAGAATCACTTTGGAAAATGTAATAGGACTTTAAACAATATCTGTTTACCCTCCTTTTTAAAAAAAATATGGAACCAACGAGGTTCGTCACTCTCCACTTTGAAATGTACTGTTTGGAAGGTCTCGTCAATATGACCGAGGTATCGACTCGTCTGGCCACGGAGCGTATGAGTCTCAAGCCGCTTTCGGTAATACACTACCAAAATAATATACCATTAAACTTTTAAGAACACGAAGTCTTTATTCAAACAAATGTTTGTTTAAATAATTGATCGAACAACCTTAAACAAAGCGAAGGTTACCCCAAGGGGGACAAACTGGACCTGACGTAATGACTATTTCGACGTCCCGGTGTTTATAAACCTGTCAGAACTTGATATGAACTGGTCTCAGACACTTTGGAACTTGTTTCCCCACAAATCCCAGCAGGCACCATGGACGATATGCTGTCAAAACTTATATCACTATCAGACTATGAAAGCCCATCTGAATACAATTACAGATTAATTACTTGAGTTGACAGTATTTTAGTCGTCAACTAATTTGTTTTTGGATACTCTAACAAATACCTACCCGCCCGCCCATACACGTACAGTGACTTTAACCCACCTGCCCGCCCATACACGTACAGTGACATTGATTCGGTGTCAACACCACTGTACGTGTGTACAGGCACTGTACAGGCAAAAAAAGACTATGTAACCAATTCTTTGCCATACAGTGAGGTTACATAGTCACACACTCCTAGAGTACGTTTGATTGTATAGTTTGCCAAACAAGAAAACTGTTTAAACTTTTTATTACTGTGCGAGTGTAATTTCTCGTAAAGAAACCAAAAATACGATTCTGTAATGAAACTAACTTGTTCAATTGGTAGGTTAAGTAAAATCTGCATTTAACCTCAATTGTTAAAGTATCCATGTTTACTCGTCGAATCTCAACCGACTAATGATTTGTATGGGCTATTGCCAGCTCCTGATATAATTTTAGCTTCTTTTAATTCCTCTACAATATTTTGGATTTCGTTCCTATGGTTACCATTTCCTGCTGTCTCTGTTGAGGCTATAATTAGTTTCAACATATCACATAACTCGTTCGGATTGTCCCAATAGGAAATGTCACGTGATCCAAAGTCTTTTAGCCCTCTACCGTACATTTGTTTGGGAAACAATACGGAAATTATATTTTTATATTTTATGGAATTTGTCGTTCGGTTAATGTGATTATGAGGTAAATAACCTTTTTTATGCGCATTTGTTTTTGTAAGTACATCTTTATAAGCGTCCAAGTCATCTTGTGTGTATAAATTTTCGTCTGGTTGTCTTTTAAATAATAATTCGTAGACTTTCGGTTCCTCTGTACTGTACATTGGTCTAATGAATGTTTCCTTCGTTGTTGAATGTAAGCCGTTGATTACCAACCATTAATTTGTCACCGTCTATATGTAGTCCGTAAATATTGTCCATTTTATTCTTAACAACAGCCTCGTCTTTCAAAAGTCTTAACATGTATTTTTGTGTGATGGGTGCGTTAAATGTCTTTAAAACGTACTGCGAAGCCTCGTGAAACTTTGCGGGACTTTGAATTAATTGACTAACTGAAGGTAGGGGGGAAGATGTTTCAAAAACTTGTGTGTCTTGAATAAACGACGGTCCTTTAGGCGTAGACATGTAGTCTGGCTTAAAATTATCCTGCTCGTCCGCACTGAGGTCCATAGGTTCCTCCTATGGTTTACTTTTTATATCGTACTCTGTTCTCTTTCTAAGTTCAGTCAAAATTGGTTTGTACTGTTTTCCTAAAGTTTGCTCGGTATACATGTTGCCCAACTTGAAAGCACGATACTTGTGACGAACAGCATCTTGCAACTGTACAATTCTTCTCGTAAGAGATTGATGTTTACTGTTTCCTTGCATGTTTACAAATGATTTAAAATTTTCAAAGTTTGTTCTTTTGTATAATAAAGGATATCAAACTCCAGGACGCAGGTAACCACAACCATTAATGTACGCTAAAAGCACCGGACGTATAATTCTTTCAACATCTTGAATCCTACGTTTAAAACTGTCTCTATCCTGTTTTAATATTTCCTTCGGAATATAAAACACAGTAACTGTGTCATTAAAATGAACCTTTTTCTTTACCATTATGGTAGTTCAACTTGTCTAAAGAATAACGCTCGTTTTTTATTTCTTCTCAAATAACGAATTATCTGTTTTAAGAAAACACCTTTACCATCAAAGTCCAGACCCTTGTAATATCGTATCACTCGAGTGTCAAACCACTTAATGACTTCCTTCTGTTTAAGTCCTTGACTATATAAGTTCGCTTCCAACCGTGTCGCCATAGTGGGACTTCAGCTACAGTATACTCGTCGTTTTCAATAGTTTTATCCATAAATGATTTTAATCTCTGTACAGGCTTACTGTCAACACCGTGTAGGTTTATAAGATAAGAGTTCAATAACCAGAACTCTTTCAGATTAGCGCCAGTAAATTTACGCCACTGTCCGTAGAGTTCATGATTTGTAATTGTATACTCTTTGTTATTCAAGCTCATACCGAATTCATTACAATGTTTAGCGAGCGTAGTTAATGCATGATTTAGAAACTCTACAGTATACAGTCCTTGGGCTAGGTTGTTTGCACCAGCAAATGGTTTTTTCCTTGAACCATCTGGTAGGCGAGACGGCTGTGCGGCAAAAGAAACATTATAGCTCACATTCAAATAGCAATTGGACTTAATTAACTGCTCGTAATTCCTCATGGGGGAGCGGATGGGAATTGTTCTCTCCGTCACGTGCACACATATGCTAGCATGTGGGAGTTTGCATGAGTAATCTAAAATTTAAGCTTCCATGACGGTCAGCCAGTGGTAGAGCGATACAATTAAATATATCGGGGAACGGTCTAAATCTTGAAATCATATTTTGAGACTGTCAAACCGTACAGTTTAACATGTTCTCATGGTAAATAACTAGTTGAAAATGTACTCCTTGCTCTTCACTTTTTTATCCGCGCAATACTTTGTGCATAAATTTGAACTTATGCACGTCTTTACCTTACACTCTGGTTTCTTAAACTGAACAATGTCGTTATAATAGTAGAAGCGTACCATTTTGTAGCCTGTCACTAACTGTTATTGTAGTGAAAGTTGACCGTATTTATATTACGAGACTAAAAACTTGTCAAAACCAACTCTGTATCTCCCTTTATTTAATTCACAATCCTTACTAATATAAATAAAACTGTAATTATATTTGCAAGCTAAAGAACACATTTCTTTAATCTTTTCAAAAGTCATGACCTTATTTACATGGTCATTGTACACATGTTTGAGATTTGTTTCGTTCTGTTTGAATAAAATAATCAAGTTTGTATTATCTCTCACTAACTGTTTAGGTATCCTACTGTAGGTTTTTCCTATATAAAAGGAAGCAATGTTATTATGTCGGCCCATGGTAAAGTAGTTTTTTTCGCACGCAATGTCGTCAAAAATCATAATAGAGTTTTTTTAGCTTCTTAAGGTGGTAAGACTTTAGTGTTTTCATCAAATACAAAGTATCCAATTTCCTTGGGTAAAACACTTTTTAAAAATTGATTCTTGGGTTGGTGTAGAGACTTTGAGAAAATGTAAACATTTTCAAACCTTAATCTGTTTGGATCGAACAACATGTTGAACACAACGTTTGTTTTGCCACAATTACTAGGTCCAGCCACTATACACCTTATAGTGGATGGTAATAATGGACCATGTTTAATGCCACTACCTGTGCGTATAGTGTACATGTCAAAGTTTTCAACTGGTAGTTTAGTCATCTGTTCAACAACACGTATTGTCACGGAATGATTGACAATTGAACGCTGAGTCATTTTTATACAAGTTCATTCCTATTTATCCACGTTGCGTGTTAACCATCGTACCCTAACCACTTTAAAAGTAATTTGTCTCCATTTTTCCTTATTACTTTTTCTACCAAGTATACATCATCTGTTTTGGATTTCTGTAGCTCTTTTTTGTAGAAACTTCCTTTAATAACGTCACCGGTATGATCTTTGAGGAGGTAGGTTGTTGGGATACTAGGTAGGACTTTGTACACAGTAAATATCTCATTAGTCCAGTTGGGTAGGTATCCTTTGTCAAACACTTTTTTATACTTGCTTATTCTCACTTTATAATCTACCTTTAACCCTTTCAGACCTAAAGCCAGTAAAATTATTTTTTTTATTTTTTTTACAAAAAATAGCATTTTTAGGGTCTAAATAGAACTAAATAAGGTTTTTCAAAATTTTTTTCCCCTTTGGTAATAGTGGGGGACTACTGTCACAATTGTGACAGTTTTATGAAATTTATTTATAAATAAACAATACGAACTTACAACACATATACAAGTATATAAGGTTAATGTAGGAATGTAGACCTATGTATTACATTATAAGAAATTCAGAAATGTCCTTGGATAAACAAATGTAGCTTGGAATGAAAGTTTTAAGTGTTACTTTTCAACAGTGTGAAACTTCACAAAACAATCTGAATTTTTAGACAGACAAAGATACACATTGCATTTTGTGCATCTGGTTCTAGATCTAGATGAACACCCTTCTAGGCGACACATATGTGGGTTCTTCAACTCGTCCACAAATGGCCAGTGGTTGTACCCATCGAACCGCATGTCCGCAGAAGGTTTCGAAACGGGTGCTCTAATCTTCTTCACGAGCTGAAGTGGAGTTTGGTCATCGTCTTCAACGTGTTCTAGAGACCGCTTCCTTGTTGGTCCAGCCATGAGGAACTCTGCAATTGACATCCTAAACGCCATCAAGCCCAATTGGTCATTGTTTTTTACTTTTTGTAGTTGGCATGCCAGTTTGTACTCAAACCAGGAGTTAACAATCGAGAGATCAAAAAAGTGGAGAATGACTTTTACTGGCCATTTTTTGGTACGGTTCCATGACCTGTAGTACTCCTCATTTGGTCAAGGACATCAACTCCCCCTATGTTTGAGTTGTATTTTTTTACAACTGAAGGGCAGCGAACATCTACGTATTTTTTTTCTGTTTTTTGTCCCAACGCTTGACATCAGTGACGGGGTCTCATCCTGAAGTTGTGGAACCCATCAAAATAGCTTTGTTGTCTTTCCACATCACTAGAGCTATCTTGTTATCATCTCTTGTGTACTCATCATATTCCCTTCTTTTCATATGATTTTGCCTTTCCTTACATAGATCAATGTTCCTGAACTGAGCATCTTTTTTTGAGACTCTATTAGCTTGTAGAGTCCCAGTTCCTTCGATTTTCATGTCAGAGTGCTTTTCTAGGAGAGGGAGTGTAGTGAAATATCCGTCAAAATAAACAGAATTACCCTGAGGAAGAGTTTGGACAAGTCGAAGGACTACGGCGGGTCCGTGGAGAAGACTTTTGTCTGGAAAGATGTACTTTCTCCTTGCAAGATTTCAAAATCAAGCATTAGGCCATTGCTTGAAGTCATGACATAGTTCTTCAAACCTACTGGTCTTGGTTTGTTCTTGACAACTTGTCGAACTGGACATGAACCTAAGAATGGGATCATTTGCTCGTCAATTGAATAGGAGCCTGAACCCCTTTCTAATTGTAAGCATCGTTCACGAACAGTTGATATGACAGGTTTTACCTTCCACAACCTATTGGCTTTTTGGGCAGCTTCATCAATAACTAGATTGTCTACGCAATGAAGCTTTACTCTCAAACTAAAAAAACCTATCTCTGGACATACATTCAGAAATTTCTTTCAATTGAAATCTAGTTCCCCAGTGTATTCTTAGAGAAGGGTATTTGAAAATACCAATCAAGCCATGAATACCAAAAAATTGCTTAATTTCAACAGCAGTACAAGGAGGATTCATAGGTTTGCCATTTTTCTGTTGAAAATACTGGTTAGTAAAAAAGGCAAACGATTCAAACAGCTCGGGAGTGAAGTATTTTTCAAAGTAAAAAGCTGGACTGAAGACCTGTGGTTCGGTGTTAACATAGTTTGGAATGGGGTCGTCATTTGTACTGACGGCCTTTTTTCGCCAAGAGTGAGGTTTTGCCTTACTTTTGCCCTTGGTTTGTTGAAGAAGAAGTTCCAGGTCCCGGATCACCAGGGTCGTCTTCGTCAGCCTCCTCAGGTTCCACGTTTTCGTCAGCAGAATGTCCAGGTTGGTAATTGGGGTCGATGTCAAGGTCATCGTCGTCTAGTATATCTTCAAAGTCTGAGTTTCAAGTTGTGCTAATATGTCGTCATCATTTAAAGCCTATAGTCCATTAAAGTTATCCATTTGTTTGGATTTTTACAGCAAAAAGTACAAGTAAACACTAGCAACAACACTTACTTTTAGTTTTAGGTTAGGTACTGTTCAGACCCAAGTGTCACAATTGTGATGGTCACTATAAAAACGTGATTTTTACCACCTAAATGTTAAATAAAACAAACTGCACGAATACATTTGGATTCAGCACACTTTAGTTGTAAAACACACAAAGTTTCATGTAATAATAACAAACGACGTGTGAAATAAATAAAAACACAAACCTAGTTCACAGCACGTGTAAAAACAACTGACACAGAGGTAAACAAACAGCAGTGCAGCCAACCCACGCTACGTAAAAATCCCAATAAAAATTACAGTAGCAGTTTAAAAGTGTGACAATCATGTGAGGCAGGTCTGACCGCTTCCCTGCTTGTTTCACTAATTATGATATCATTGCGAAAAAAGTGTTACAATTGTGACACCTCGGTCTCAAAGGGTTAAACGTACCTTTTTGTCTACACTCTTGTATTTTTGTCTGTTTTTATTAATGTTTTTTCTGTCTATGTTTTCATTTCTTTTGTTCACATGACTTGGAGCCATGCCAATAGTTTTGTGTATTCTTGTGTTGTACTCTTCCAACAGGGAAGGTAGTACTTTGACCCACTGATACTTACTTACCTTGCTCCGTGAACTTTCGCCACATTAATGCTTTGAGACTGCGGTTAAACCGCTCTACGATGGACGCCTTCTTGTCACTGTAGCGCGAGTAATGGTTTATACCATAGCTATTCATCAACTTTGTAAATCCTGCGTTGTAAAATTCTTTACTCGCATCAGTTTGTGTTTCATTTTATTCGACTTTAATATGGGTGTAATGGCTTTAACGATTTCTGGGCCAGTCTTGTCTTTTAATGGAACAGCAAAGGCGTATTTGCTAAAACAATTTATTATTGTTAAGATGTACTTGTACCCTTGGTTTTGTTTAGAATAGGGTATCATTTCAACCAAGTCCGCTTGGAACAAGTCTTGTATTCCCTTAACTTATACAGGTCTTGTATTCCCTTAACTTTTACAGGTCTAGTAGGGAATCTTTTTCTAACTGGAGCATGTAGCTCTCTTGCTATCTGCTCTCTTACACTCATAATGGAAGAATGGAAGGGTTTAGGTAAAGTTTAACAATTTATTTGGTTTTTTTGATGTATGGAGCCCCATCCTCGCTCCATACGGTGGCAGTCAACCATAAAAATAATAGAAATAAAGTTTGCTGCCTCCCTGCCAATTCTAAACCCTTTCCCACACCCTGGACCTACGGATACTATACAGCCATAGAGTGTCCTTTAACATACTCATTCAATCATACCTAACGAGCACTCACATTCGCTTTTGGATACGGGTTTTTACACTCCAGAGCCACATTCGCTTTTGGATACGGGTTTCTACATCCCAGAGCCACATTCGTACAGTCGCTCGAAAGGTACCACAGTCAGCTAATCCATCTCATTCAGGCCGTAAAAGGGTTTAGTTATTTCCACAAACATCTCTACCAGCAAACTGAATTAAAGGTAGGCCATTAACAAACTTACAGTGTGGGGAGAACTTTTTATGATCATCAAATGGAACATCATCCTCTTCCCACCTACCAACTTCGTCACCACATGAGAAACAGCGAACTGTGTCGCTATAATAAAAGCCAGCTTTTGCCATTACATAAGGATCGAGGAAAGATACTGGCCAATTTAGGAAGGTGTCCAGTCTCACATTTTCAAAGTGATGCTGTGGTGGACCGTCTTTTTCGCAAAAATAAATTTGTATTAAGTACTGTTGGATTGATTTTGGAAGGTCTAATTGTTTAATTTCAAAAAAGTTGTTAAAGTTTTTACATAGTTCCACTGCAGCGAGAGAAGCAAGTGAACCGATTGGCGCCATTAGTGCAAGTGACGCAATAAGAACAGGATGTGAGAAAGGAAGGAGTGGTGGGGGAAGGGAGTGGCGGTCAGTCATGGAGAGGATAGAGATTGAGGAACGTTTCCACGACTTGTCAAGATTTAAGAGTTTGCAATTATATTAATATATTTATTATATGTACAAGTAATGTTATGTTTGTTATTTACATTATTGTGTTTATTTTGTAAGGTAAGTTTTTCATTTTACTCAAGTTTTAATTCTTTTAGTTACGTAATCATGGTCATGCTCTAAAGATTGTTTTTTACTAATAATGTGATGTCCGTAGGCTAAAGTGTCAATTCCATTTTCCAAGATGTAACGTTTGTCATCAAAGGGAATAGAGATAATTTGGAAATGGGTTGAGTGTAAATGTTATGTTTGTCACTGCGGATATTTAGAGCTGATGTTGTTTTTAACGTGTGGTTAAGCAAACAGTCTTTATACATTTGATGTTTTAGGTGCTTTTTTATTCCCTTTTTTTCCTTTATTATTATTCACAAGAGTTCTTTCCTATATTCATCCCAAGATCTTCCAAAACCATGCACTTGATAATGTTATCTTTGTTGAATGTTGAAATTGCATCATACGTACCCAGTTTCAAAACTTCCAACTGTACGAAAGTACCTTTCGGTAGCCGAGACCAAATGATGTTGTTTACTGATTCATTCGGGTTTTGAATTTCCCATGTAGGCACTTTTTCAGTAAACTGGGCTGTGAGAGGTCCTGAAAAATAGGCTTAATTTTTAATATTATATCTTCTGGGAGGTGAAAATAGCTTTTGTGTTTGTACTCAGTTTTTGTTGCAACGGCACGCTGATACTTACACCAGCTTTCAGGCCCAATCGGACATAGCTCGTGCATAGGTTTTTCATTTGTAGAGGCAATATGGAAATATTCCCCCCATACAGCCTTTTTCATGGCATCCACAGTGCCATTCACATTCCTTCTAATGGCTAGGTCATAGTATTTCTGTATTTTTATTATTGCTTCATTAGTCAACCTGCCACGGCCACCAATGGTTTTATCAGCGATGAGTTTTGGTTTGCCCAATTTTTTTTTCAGGTCCTTCAGGCGTGTTCCCATTCTTTTTCCTACATGGTTGATACATTCAACTTTCTCTACCTTTACATCACCATAAATGTTATTGTCTGCCACACACTGAAATCCCCTAGAATCACCATCACCGAGGTAAGTTACATATCTTGCGTTATGCAAGTCCAAAGATCTCGAGAAAATATTCATCGCACCTTGAACCTCCATGGCTCCACTGACTCCTTGAAAGTTTGCTTTGCAGATTGGCAAGTGAACTTTTTTACTCTGGTCAGGGCATTGGCAAAATTTGCTCATTATCTCTACGTCAATTACAAGGCCAGTGTCAACACTGGTGGCTGTAACAACACCATTCAAAGAGACGTGACCTCTTTTTTGCCAGGTCCCGTCTAGCGCAACTGACAAATCTCTTGAGCCTTCATTTATCTTTACAGCTTGCTCTACAGCCTCTTTCATTGTGGATGTGGCAACCTTTTGTAAGGACTGAACCATAATTTGGTTGTATCTGGTAAACTTTGATGGTGGCGAGGGCAGGTTTAGAATGGCACACAACATCGCTGCTGCGCTTTGTCCTTTCCCAATTGATCGCATTGTATAAACAAGCCTAATATTTATATCAAAGATTTGTTTCACTGGTGTTGTGACAATTGCATCTGCATTAGGCTTTTCTATCTCTAATCATGGTGAGGTTAGATGAATTCTATTTGCATCACAATGATTCCAAGCGATGCACAATTTTGTCGCTAGACCAAATCGATTTAAAATATTGTACGACAACTCACCTTTACATACTTTGCAACAAGCTACTAGAAATACATCTTTCATAAGTTCTGACAAATTTACTATTTCAAATATAGTGTCAGATCTATCAAACTTTGAGTATGATTACTCAGTATCACCAATTTTAGTCTTTGAAGAGCTAACAGGCTTGGATTCAACTGGCTCAGAACAAGGCCTAGGTAGGCTGAGGTTTTGATTATTTTTACTCTTCCATATGTTCTTCCTTTTCTTAAACCTCTCTGTGATCGTCCCATATTCAATACTTAACAAGAGACCTATTGAAACACTAAGACACAACACTGTTACCACAGAAACATAAAATTACAGCGAAAGTTCCATAAACTTTAGAAGTTTAGAACACAATAACTGAACACAACCTAGACTGACAACAAGTATCTGACAGTACAGAAGTAGCAGCTGCAAACAGAACACAGAGCAGTGTAGCCAACACAACATTGTTTGATTATTTAGTGTGACAGCAGAAAAATAAAGTAGCACTATACAAAATCTCGAAATTTCTCTGACCTGGGCGCTTGACATGCATTTACAAAATAATTTATAAAAATATTTCTAGTTGTCGGATTGCCATCAACTAAGTTTTGAAATGTTTAGAACAATATTTTCATTAAGAAAATATAATAATCAGAAAATCCATTTTTTTACCAATTTTTACTTACCGAACCCCCTTAAGCAAACAGTCTATACATTTGATGTTTTAGGTGCTTTTTTATTGCGACTCGGGGTACGCCTTTAGCCACCTTCTTTTCCTCTAGATCTGAGTTTAAAACAGAGTAGCATTTCGCCCTCAAGCCAATTATTTCCCTAGCTGGATTTGAATTTAACTCGTCTTTAAATTTTCCTAACACTTTTTTGTTTTCTACACTATAACATGGGTGGGTAAGTGGGTAGTCTGAAGTATCAAAAAGATGTAGTTCGTTTTTCATGTCTGCATAGACATCCGGAGTATATACATTGTAAAATAAAGAATCTGTATCAGTCATGCAACGTTTTATGTTTTTCCCATACTTTGCAATTGCCCAGTTGTAATGAAAATTGTACATGATTAATTTTGAAATTTCCAATACTGTGAACCCTACGTAAATGGGTCTGTTTAGGTAAATTGATTGTTTTTTCAAAGCTAGCCCCGCAATATCTTTATTGTAAGCAAAGAAAGTCTTGAATCTGCGACTAGCTGTCCATTTAACCAATAGTTTCTCATTATTTACAAGTTTAAAATCAATACTATACCTAAAATTTTCCAAAGATTTACCATACCTACGTTGTTCATTAACTAAAAAAAATCTTTTTCAAAGTTCTTTTTAGACTGTTTTCTTTTTTCGGTATTGAAGTTAATAAATGGGGCTAGCCATGGGGTCTGTTTAAAGCTTAGAACTCTATGTATTTTGGTCAGTACAAGTCCAAGTTCGAGGTAAAGTTTCAAAGTGCAGTAGTGTACACGTACTTTGTTTTGTCAGAGGGAGTAGTTAGTAATTTTTCAGTCTTGGGGGTCATGTCGTATGTCACTATTTTTCGTTTGGGGGCTAGTGGGAAGCCTGAGTGTAAGTGGTCAGGGTAGTGCAGGTCCACTTCTAAAATGTACCCAGTGTCAGAGTCGTCGGGTACTTTTGTAAAGTCAATGTCATGGGAGTCGATCCACTTAAAGTCAGACTCTGGGAGTCTATCCGACATGCAGGTACCATAAAGGTTGTTACAATCAAGATAAAGTAGGTAAATGGTGGGTTTTGATGACTCAAAGTTGGGTAGGTAAGGGTTATTGGCCTGGGCGTACCGATTGGGTATCATGGAGACACCATCTTGGATCCCAGACTCAACAAACAGGTGCTAGTCTATGTCAGTAAGTAGTTCAAGTTTTTACGTCTGTCATTTTTAGTATAGAGTTCCAAGCCAGTCCGGGGGCAGAGTAGACGTTACAGGGGTCAATACCGTAGTAGGTCATACTAGTCGTCCTAAAATTTTTCAAAAATGTCTGGCAATAATAGTACGTCAGTCAACAAGTACAAGTCGTGGTATTGTTTCATAGTAGTTATTTCGAATGTAGTCCATACATTTTGGGCATGTGTGTAGTCGTCATCAGTGATTGGTGTTTGTGTCAAGTCATTGTAAAACGCCTCTTTGGGAGGAAGTTGGGTCTAGTTAAATTTAGTTACGTCTGTCATGTAAGTGTATGGAAAGACACCTTTTCGTAAGAGTAAGTCTGTGTTGGTCATACACTGTTGCAAAATTTTGAATTTGGAAGCCCCGTCAGAAAGTAGCAAGTCCCCGCGCATGCGTGCCAGACCAGCAGCCAACGTGTACGAAGGTAGCCGACGGTCGCCGTAAGTATCCGAGAGCATTTATTATAGTACATATATAAAAGGTCACCATCTTGGGAAAAAATTGCATTTTATATCGTATAACGAGGGAAAGGTTAGGTTAGGAGTGTATTTTATATAGTATAAAAAGGGAATTTGAGGGACATTTGGGAATTTGGAGGGAAATTTAGGCAGGGAAAATTCCCACAGGGTTGGTAGGACTGGGTCACGTGACCCGAAGGTGGTCGCCATCTTGAATCCGAGAGCCGAAGATGCCCGAGAGTGAGTCTACAACTCTCCTATTTTGTCCGCACACTTCACTTTAACATCACGTTTTATTAATTTATTGCACTTTATACATGCCCGTTGTTCCGACATACTTTTTGAGTTAAATGTATACGTTTGAATACTAAAACTAAACACAATTAGCCCGTTAAACACAAACTTAACGCTATAATTTATCCGTTCACGTAAATTACAACGTGTTTAAACACATGCACGTGAAACGAACTGGTTAAGGCGAGGATTCAACAGGTACACGTTGAAGGATAAGGAAGCAGCTTATCAACAGGACACGTGGTCCCTCCGAGAGACTGATATATACTGAGTGTCAAATGTGTCCGCGAGACAAAATATGTCAAATTCATCACTGAATAAAAATACATATATATATATATATATAAAACACTTGGAAATTTGAGTAAAATAAAAATATCAAAAAATAACATTTACACTATGTACACTATAAATTGTAATATTTATTTGTGGCGACGAGGATAAAAATGCCAAGGAAGAGACATCAATGTAATGAAGAAACAGATTTAGATAAAACAGAAAATGAAGGGAATAGCAGAGTGAACAACAAAAATGAAGTTAGTAGTTCATGGCAACTAAGTAGTTTACCCAGTTTTAACAAGTCAACCTGTAATTGGGATCAGTATTGCAGAAGACTTCTCAACAGATTTGTTCTAGCGGGAATACCTAGGTCTAAACAGGTATTAGCATTACTTGATATAATTGGGGAAAAAACTTACACCAAGTTAACACTTTCACTGCTAAAATTTTTTTTAACTTTTCTAATATGCTAAATTTTTTTATAGTAAAAGTGTACTTTACCTTCGAGTAAACATTGGTGTAGCATAGAAAATGTCATCCGTCATCTGCTTCCTTGAAAAAAAGTGACGTTATAGGTTGAGTCTCCGTTAGGAGACGGCAGCATCTGGCAGGTTGAGAGCAATACGTCTCCGCTCGGAGACAGCAGCACTGAGTATTCTCGGTGTTATCCCACAGTCCTTATTGTTCTACTGTACAGTTTTATTTACACTTTTTTATTTACACTATTTACATCTAAGTTCGCCATTATGTTTAGGGGGTGTGCCACTTGTCAAAACAGGCAAGTGCGCACAATCCTGGGCACTGAGCACAAACAAACACAGTTAGAGTTTTTTTATTTTCCTTCGCACATTGCCTTCATCTCTTTCTCTTGTTGCGATCTCCCTTAGTGTCTCGAACTTCTGGTTTTGACAGTACATGCCTTGTAGCTGCTAATTGTCGCGGGTGGGGCAATTCAGGTTGTTGTTGTGGCAGGAGTTTGTCAATTACTTCCAACCTGAAGTCGTATAGAGCCATCTTCCTTCCTCCATGGTAGTTGACAAACTCATTTAACTTGAAAGCGTTGATCATGGTCATTTGAAGTAAATGGTTAACAATTTTTTTATACCATCTGAGTGATTTGTGTTCCATTGAATAATAACTCATCATCTGGTCGTTACGATCAACGCCCTTCATATGGGCGTTGTACTGTACAATTGGTAAGAGCTTCTCACGTGGTGTCTCAAAGCGATTGGTAGAGATAGCCCAATCATTTTCAAACTGAGTGGAAATGTATAAAACCTGACGTTTGTCCTTCCACTTGCCAACCATTATTTCCTGTACATATCGTTCAATCTTCTCTCCTTTTTTCAGTTTCGCTGCTTTTACGTCAGCGGGAAGGTTTTTCCTGTTGGACACCAGAGTTCCTGTACAATATGTGCCGTTACTTAGAAGATGGGTTGCCATAGGAATACTATTATAGTAGTTGTCCATAAAAAGTGAGTGTCCAACAAAATATTTTCCTTGCATGAGAAAATCCACCACTTTTATACCGTGCCCTTTCCCACTAAGTTCTCCTCCTTTGCCTGAATAAACCGTAAAGGCTATGCAGAGACCCTCTGGTTCACATAGGGAGTACAGTTTTATACCATACTTATGTCGTTTTCCTTTTATGTATTGCCTGAATTGCAGGCGCCCTCTCCACAGAACAGTGCCCTCATCAATAGAAAGTTCTTTAGCAGGATAATATATTGAAGACATTTTACTGTTGAAGTGGTCAATCAGCTTTCGTATCTTGTAGAGTCGATCCACTGGTTCCTGTTGTTGATGTTGAAGATCATTGCGGCTGAAGTGGAGACAGCGTAAAATGATCAAAAATCTATCTCTACTCATTTGCTCACGCACAAAACCGAAATTGAACATTCTGTGCTTTTTCCAATAGTCACTGAGCCGGTTGAGCTTCACTGTACCCATGTGTAAAACTATCCCAATAAATACCTTTAACTCTTCAATATTTAAATCCTTTCATTTTTTCATTCGGGATTTATTAGTCAAATTAGGCGACAAGAAAACCTGCCACGCATATTCATTACTTGCAATGACAATCTCCTGTAAAATTTCATCATCAAGCAAAAGTGAAAACCAATCAATTGGCCTATTATAGCCAGGTACGGGTACAAGCAGTTCATTTGTCTTTGTAAAAGATATTTGTCTTAGCCCGCTTGTGTTGGGACACCATTGGTAATTAAATCTTACGTCATCAGGTTCCTCGTTTGATTCGTCATCAATAGCGTCGTCTTCATCCACCGCTGGATCTACAGGCGCGTCGAGTTGAGCCTCGTCAAGGTCACTGTTTTGCCCGCCGTCAGCCGACAAGTCCGACTCACTCAGCTCTAGTTCACTATCGTCCAAAAGGCGTAATAAATCGTCGTCCTGGACCCTACTGGGACCGGCCATTATATTATATAAGAACACTATACACAACACTAAACAATAACACTTGAAAATCCTCTAAAAATAACGGTAGTTAACTCCCACTCTAAACAAAACACAATGGATATCGGTTCAACATGCGGCAAAAGTTCGATCTTGCTCGCACGAGTGCTAAGAGCACACTGACTGTATAGGTTTAGCAGTGCCGAGAGTCTCCGATGGCAGACGGACGCACCCGACGTTGGTTCGGCTAGTCTCCGATCGGAGACCGCCGCAGTGAACGTGATAAGTGACCTTTTTTCACCTGATCCACCAGAGAACAAGTCGTTAAATGAATTACTGGAAATTTTGGGAACACATTTAAAACCTGTTCCTAATAAACGATGAAAATATTGAGGACTTTTCCGTAGGGTTAAAAAATTTGTCTAAACATTATCAGTTTCCAACAGCATGGCTGGATGAAGCATTAGTAACACAATTTATAATTGTGGTCAGCGATGAGAGAATTAGGTTAAGTTTATTTAATATAGAAAATTTGATCTTTAATAAAGGCTATTGAAGTAGGCTTAACTTTTGAAAGTAACCTGTCAGCCAACTCTCATGTAAAGATTCAAAGCAGCACTAGTACTGCTGTTAGCTGATAAAGTTTACACAGTGACATCCCACAAGCAAAACAGAATTATATCTTAAAAAATTGTAATCGGTGAAATAATAAGAGTCACAACCAACAAAATTGTCCGTTTAAAGATGCAGCGAGTTTTAGTTGTGGAAAAAAGGTCATATTGGAAAATATTGCAGGTCGAAAACACGACAAAGTATTCAACAAATGGAACGAAGAATGAATAACTGTAACAGTATTGACAATCCTGAGTCTCAATCAAAAAGAGATAACAGTGTCTGTTAAACTTGGTTCAGGATCGGAAAGGTTTCAAATTGATACAGGAGCTTCTGTAAGTTTGATTGGTAAAAAATGGTTTTATCAGCTGTTCCAAGACTCTTAAACTAGAACCGGACAATATATGCCTTAAAACATACACAAAAGAACGTGTAAATTTACTTGGACAAATATAAACCAATATATGTGTTAATAAACAAGAGAAATCAGTGACTCTTTATGTTGTGGGCGGGGATTTTAACAGTATTTTTGGTCTAGAATGGTTATGGTGTTTTAAGCTGGACTGGCAGGAAATATTTTCTACTTGTAAATCAAACAGTTATGATTCGATAGTTGGTGAAATAAAGGGTGAGCTTGGACAAAAGAAAATACTACACAAAAGTTACTAGAATCATATAGAAGAAGTTTTTCAAACTGGTGTTGGTAAAATAAAAGGCATTTCTATTAGGTTATCAGTCAAAAAAGGTACTAAACCCATTTACAAGAGGGCTCGACCTGTTGCTTTTTCTTTAATACCCAAAGTATCAACGGAGCTTGAAAGACTGGAAAAGGAGGGGATAATATCTCATGTTGAATTTTCTGACTAAGCAACTCCAATTGTTCCTATTTTAAAAAAGGATGGTACAATATGAGATTATGTGGAGATTTCAAAGTTACGTTAAACAAGGTTTTGCACGCAGATGATTATCCTATACCAAAAATAAAGGCTTGGCTATCCAGAAAGTAACAGACGTTTTGAAATAAAAAATTAACCAACTGAAATAAGAACATTTTATTATATACACTTAAAAGCTACACTTTTAGGCTGTTTTTCAACGTAATCTCCGTTCAAATTGAGACATTTATCATAACGTGACACAAGTTTTTCGATTCCAGCTTTGTAGAAATCTGCCGCCTGAGATCTTAACCACTGATTAACGCCAGTGTGAAGTTCAGTGTGACTATCGAAGCGTTGCGTTGCGAGCCAGGTCTTCATCTTTGGAAAGAGGTGGTAGTCGCTTGGTGTCAGATCTGGGCTATAAGGCGGATGATCAAACACTTCCCAATCAAAATCATCCAAGACTTGTCGTGTACTATTGGCTGTATGGGGAGGTGCATTGTCGTGGAAAAACAAAATCTTTGAGCTTAATTTTCCCCTACGCTTGTTTTGTATCGCTCGCCGTAGCTTCTGAAATTTTTTCACAATACCTCTCTGCGTTGATTGTTGACCCTCGTTCAAGTAAATCAACCAGAATCACACCCTTAGCATCCCAAAAAACAGTTGCCATAATCTGTCTCGCTGACAGAGTTTGGAGACATTTTCTTGGTTTTTTTTGAGAATGGGTGTGCCCCCATTCCATAGACTGCATTTTTGTTTCACAATTGACATGCTTCACCCATGTTTCATCACCAGTAACGATACGATCGAGAAGTTCGTTACCATGTCTGTCGTATTCATCAAGGAAAGTTAACGATGCAGCAAGTCTTTTGTTTTTTGTGATCTTCCGTAAGAATTTTTGAAACCTACCAGGCACAACATTTGTGGTATCCAAGCTTCCCTACAACAATTTCATGAAGTAAACTTTGTGAAATTTGTGGGAAATGTTCCAAGAGTTCAGTCATTGTGAAACGGCGATTTTTATGAACTTTGTCATTGATTTTCAACATCAAATCTTCAGTCACAAGGCTAGGCCAACCGCTACAACTATAGTCATGAACATTGGTGTGGACATTTTTAAAGTCAATACACCACTGCCTTACTCTACTTCCACTCAATATTCCATTTCCATAAACTTCACTCAGTTGGCGATAGATTTCAATTGGTTTATGGTTTTTTTGCCAACAAAAACCTTATCACTGAACGCACTTCACAAGTGGCGGAATATTTAATTGCGGCACACATTTTAATTATTCAAAGTGAGACAAGCAAAAGAGGTACAGACCGCGTGCGACTACAGCTCGATGCGTACTGAACGCCAGTGTGTTTTGACACCAAGATGGCGGCTGTAGTCCCGCCCACTGCCGCACAATTCAAAAACTTCTGTTACTCTCTGGATAGCCCTCGTACATATGTTTTTTTCTTCTGTATCCTTAGTCGCTTTCATCTCCACCTTGTTATCATTTCCTACCAGCCCTGTTCTCCCTCCTAAAGTGTTCCAACTTGTAATTACAAGCAGGGTGAACTCCTGAGCTGCGACAGGACACCAAAAATGACTTATGGATTTATTTCCTTCTTTCGAACAAACTATTCAAAGCCTAAGTTTGATTCCTGGAAGCCGGACTAACTCTTGTTCTTAAATGGTAGGGGCATCAATTTGAACTAGGCCTACTACAGGATCTTTTACTAGGCGCTTCACTATACTGATAATGTAGTCCCGGCGAGGAAGAGGTTTGTCAGTATTTTTACAATACAAAATATAGGAATTTAGCAAGACTGTGTCAACCAAATTGTAAAAAAAGTTCTTCCAATATTTTGTCATTCATGAGCATGTTAGGTAGTACAAAGACTTGTCCTTGTTGTCCAACCCCTTCTCCCCCAATATGTAAGTTGTACCTGTTAATGATAAATGTTTTATTGTTTCCTTACCACTTTTACTTTATATAAGCTTATTTTCGGCGTGTGACCCCGTACAAACAAGGTAAACTGGTTTTCGACTCTGCTTTTCTTTATAGCCAACAGGAAGAAAGACTTTACTTCTGTACACTGGTCTGGGCTGTCAAATTGGTTTCCAGGACAGATTTTAAAGATCCTTGTACACTTGTTTACCGTACAAGTAAGAGACATGATGTTTGCCCAAAGCCTTTCAGCAAGAGGTAGCTTTGTATTGTAGTTGTTGGTATACAAATGATACCCCTTGTTCAGCATGTAAGTGCATAATATGGGTCATTACAATTTGCTAAAAAAACTTTTCTTACTATAAAATTCTATGTGTACAATATAACTGATTCACTCACACACTTCAGATTTTTTCAACTCAAATTTTGAGTGCTGTTATTGAATATGAACAAATCTATTCTTTATCCCAATAATGGGCTCATCTATAGCCAGATTTTGCTTTGGGACAAGAACCTTTTGAATTGTCCACCCGTTTTATCGAGGGTTCATGGTCTGGATTCCCTGGAGTTACGTACTGATTTGAACTTATATGGAACATGGAGGATATTATTAGTTCAGTGACATGACACTGTGGTAAAATGGAGATCGTTAAACAACAATTTGTTATATATTATTATAAACATAATAAGTAGTCCAATAGTACGTTACACCATTTCTTATACTTAGACCCATATTTTACACATACATTATTTTTATGTACCTTAGGATCCATGGTAGAAAAAAATCAAACTATATGGTACAGAGGGATACATATGTGTAAGAGGGCCGAAGGGGATATTCAATAATTCTTTGGGATCATCATATACAACAGGTTTTGTCCAAAAATAATTCGGGTATATATGACCTATCAACATGTCTATTTTGTGTGATAATTTCACATTTAAAAGTGATCTATGTTTCTTTTATACGTTCACATATAGCATTTGGCATATACCTGTACGCCTCAGCAAAAAAAAAAAAAAAAAAAAAAAAAAAAAAAAAAAAAAATCAAAATTAAATCATTGAATACCTAAAACCTCAACCAGAATGATGTTGAAATTAAATAGTGACATTTCAGTAAAACACCATTTTAAAAGCTTAAAATGTTTAATGGTTTATGTACAGTATATTTTATACTAAATCAAAATTTCAGAAATATATATATTCCTTATAGAGACAAATTCATTCTTATAATACTAGAGGTACGACGAAATAATTAAAAAAAATTTTTAATGTAACGTATTAACATTTTTGAAGTATATTCCTTTGTCTATAAAAATGTTAAATGATGTTTCATTTTGTAATAGATTATTAATATTAGGAATTTAAATAATGTTACATGTTTTTTAGTTCGTAGAAGTCACAATTTTTTTGAATACTTTGGCATTGAAAAATTCTTTAAAATAATGTTAATGTTAAACACAGTAGCGTAGCCAGGAATTTCGTTCGGGGGGGGTCCAAAACCAGGGGGATCCTGGGGTTTGTGTTGTGTGTTATTTGCCAATGAGTTCACTGGTAAAGGCAAATACCAAAAATTGGGAGCTTTAGTAACTATACCATATAGAAACGGGAAAGACGCAATAGAAAAGCTCACCTCTCACAGCAACTCTGGGTACCACAAATTTTCATGTATGGCTACTGAAAACATTATGAAGGTCGATTCTCTGGCCGAGTAGAAGGCATCAACGTGAAGTTGGATTCACAGGAGAAGAAAGAAAAAGAACAAAACAGAATTTCAGTCAAGCCTATAATTGACACAATCATATTCTGTGGAGGAAATGAAATACCTCTTTGGGGACATCGGGGCAGTGGGCCACTGACAGCCGAAAAACCTTTAGAAAAGGAGGGTAAATTTCGAGCGTTACTCAGGTACAGAGCAGTCACCGATGAAAGATTTTATTCATATTTAGCATCACTCTTCCTCTTTCAAAGTACCTCCAAGAACGTGAAAGTGACATATTATCTGCACTTGAATTTGCTGATCTCACGGTTGAACGACTGAGGGTACCCCATTCGGTAAAATTTTTGAAAAACAGAAGACTAAATATAGGGTTTTAAATTAATTTTAACACTTTTCGTAATCGAAAAAAAACTTCATCTTTCAAATAAATCTTTTTTAAATTCATGATTTTTCAATATGACAACAACATAAATATAGTGTTGAAGTTTGTCCGGAGGTTCAAACTCTGTCAAAGAGATGAGTAAGGCTAAAAAAACAACAGTGTATAGTATTGATTAAAATATATTTATAACCTTTTTACATTATGTAATGAATAGGAATAATTAACAAAATAATACAATAATAAGTTACAGCACTAATCTCCTATTTCCACTTCTGACCATCTCATCGATAACTTCGTCACTGTTGATTGGAGCTGGATAGTGAATTGATAGTAGAGCAAGCCCATTTAATCGTTCATTACTCATAGAATTCCTCAGGTAGCTTTTAATTCTCTTGAGAGATGAGAAGGATCTCTCTACCTCTGCTGTTGAGACGGGTAATGTAGCAAGCACCTGCAACAGAAAAGTTATTAGTAGTTATTTCCATTTGATTTCTTTTAGTTTCGACCAGAAATCATTAGGGATTATTTAGATTTTTTAAAGTTTTATTTTCGTTAAATTTTTTTTACTGTTTGTATTTATAAATCGTTTTGAATTAAATATTTTTCAATAATGTATCTAAAAAAACCGTGTTAAAAATATGTATCGTTCCAACAAACAAAACTACCAAAATCTATTTGTATAGGCCTACTTAGTTTTATAATAATAAATAGTTACCTGAAGTAAGTAGTTGATAGAAGGGTAGAAGTTTTTGTCGCAGGTGTCTAGAACTGACATGATTTTCTTGGGAATTTCAGATTCTTTTCCATTTTTCCATTTCGTACTCCACAGCATATACTCTGCCTCGACCTCACAATCAGACCACTGACTATCGTAAAACAGTTTCAGTGTTTTCAGTTTGTGGATATTTGTTGGTTTTGTATTCTTTGGGAGTAAACAATCTAGAGCTTCTAGAATATCTCTGTTTTTCCCGAACCGGTCAACCAAACTTATAATCAACGAATCGATGCAAGGTATGAATAATGACCGACGATAATATTCCTCAGGAGTAGAGTAAGGGGGATTGTCTCTTTTGGTTTGCTTCCCCACTTGCCGGGGCACAACAATTGCTGTTCCAAAATTATCTTGAGACATTTTTTCAGCCTTTTCAAATAACAAAGTGAATTGTTTAATATCACTGCTACCTTCAATTTCAGACAGGCTACGCAAGTCCTTCAGTCGTTCAACCGTGTCATCAGCAAATTTAAGGGCAGACGATATGTCACTTTCAGGTTTTTGGAGGTACTTTGAAAGAGGAAGAGTGATGCTAAATATGAATTCACACACCACCATTGCAACAAGGAAACTTCCTTTTTCAACAGAGGCTAGGAGATTGGCAGCTGAAGACGATATCACTCTACTAGAAGTAGATAACTCTTGCAGAGTAGCAACGATGGCTGGAAAAACTTCAACAAATGTATTGACCGAATCTTGTCTTTCGATGAATCTTGTGTCACACAGGCGAAGGAGGCGCGTTTTTTGAGTTTGAGGTACAAGATTCTCAGTATGTTTTTTTAGCATATCACCACTTTGAGTATTATTTCTCATCATATTGGCCACTTCATTTATAGCTCCCAAACAATTCCTTATGTAAGGGATGTTTAAGGAGTCACTCAAAACCAAATTCAGTCGGTGTGCAACACAGTGCACATAAATAGCTTTGGGGTGTGATTCCCGTAATCTTTGATGTACGCCAGACAAATGCCCACTAAACGTTGAACAACCATCGTACCCTTGACCAATGACTTTGTCCATGTTGAGACCTACACTTGCACAAATGGTTAAAATATTTTCGTATATGCTCTCAGCAGACAAATCAGTTATGTGGGTGAATGCAACGAAGTCTTCTTTCAGGATCGGTTTGTTTTCATTCGAAATGTATCGGATGCAAAGTGAAAACTGCTCTTTTCCAGACACATCAAGCGTTTCATCTCCTAAAATGGAAAAACAATCTGCACTATTTACAGATTGATTTTTCAGTATAAGTTGTCCACAAATGTCAATAATTTCATTCTGAACTTCAGGACTAATATAGGTTGCATTTCGTGCACTATTAAAAATGTGGTTTTTTAAAGTTTCATCAGTAACTGCTCGGTACCTGAGCAAGGCTCAAAATTTGCCCTCCTTTTCTAAAGGTTTTTCGGCCGTCAGTGGCCCACTGTCCCGATGTCCCCGAAGGGGTATCTCATTTTCTCCACAGAATATAATTGTGTCAATTATAGGCTTGAGTGAAGCTCTGTTTTTTTCTTTTTCTTTTTTCTTTTGCGAATCCAACATCACTTTGATGTCTTCTACTCGGCCAGAATCTACCTTCATAAAGTTTTCCGCAGCTAGACAAGAAAATTTGTGGTACTCAGAGTTGCTGTGAGAGGTGAATTTCTCTATTGCATCTTTCCACTTTCTATAAGGGACAGTTACTAAGGCTCCCAATTTTTGGTGTTGGCCTTTACCAGTGAATTCATTGGCAAATAACACACAAAACTTACAATAAGTTCCATCCTTAGCCTTAGAATAAGCCAGCCAATTGAATCTTTTTAACCAGGTGCTCTGGAACTTTAATTTTTTATTGTTGATGGCGGTTACTGGAAAAACAAAACTCTCATCTGGATAAAATAAATCGTTTAGTACTTTACTTTTCAAACCCATAGTTTTAGAAAACTCTGTTTTGGAGTGAAATAACAGGTCAGAAACTACGCCAATATCTACAGAGGTTAGGCCAATAATGCTTACTTGAGATTCTGTAGGCCTACTTGTACTGGATTGGTCACGAGACGATGAACAACACGGAGTTGGAGTAAGCGTACTGCTTTTTTCTTCTATGGAGCCAACAGTGGTTTCTTCTATCTCTCGTGGCAACAATGAAACTACCACTTTTTCACTTAATTCCGAATCCGTTTTTAAAGTTTTTGGTTTGAAAAACTGGTCAATCGTTCTCTTACTCATTTTTAAAAGAAGCAATAAAGCAAAAAAGTGAGAAGTACAATAAAAACTTGATTACTTAACGTTAAACAAACAACAAAAGAACAATTCACATCCCGGCACTGTCACTAGAAAGTACAAATTAGCTAATTAGCTGACGACACGACAGAGGTCACTACCTCAAGCCTCAACTACACGCAAATCTTCGCAAACACAAGCAAATCTTCAGCTGTAATCGTAATGGCGGACAATAGACCGACCTGACAGGGTAGAACAATGAATCCGTGTTACCACTAGCGGCTGGCGTGCGAACTAGACTTACTATGACAGTCCATAGTCGTAACTCGGCCAGCTATACAAATACCGCCATTACACTACACTACCCGAGCCCAAACGGATCGTTTGATAATTTATGATTTAAACTTAAACAAAACGACAAACCTTTTTTTAACAATGGTATGATAATTTAATGTTCGTAGACAAGAGTAATGATAAAGATAAAGAAAAGAGTAATCTCCTTTCTTTCCCCTGCTCCATGCTTAGTTATTTTTTAATATGTCTTAATATTTCGGGGGGGGGGGGGGTCCGGACCCCCCAGACCCCCCCCCTTCGCTACGCCACTGGTTAAACATGTGTTTAGTTTTAACCCATTGAGGCAGTAGTTATTTTTGCTATGTTGCTCTAGTGGGCAGCAATTAAAATGGGTGAAATTGTAAGAGTTTAATAGAACTGATATATCTTTTGTTCTGTTATTGATAACGTATATTTTGTCATCTCCCCCTACACCGGGATTTCTTATCTGTTCTACCTACATATTTTCAACGCTGGCCTATTTTTTAAGGGTGGTGGTTCGATAGATTTACCTCTGCACAATTTTAAATATTTATTTACAAGGTTAGGCTATATTATCTATAGGCCTAAGTATTTATTCTCAGAGGTAAGCCTAGTTAAGTGTTCATTGGTTTCTTTTCTCAATGTCTATTATTTATCACTTTTGTATTTGCATGGCTCAAAGCATTTATTTATTGTTACACTGATCTCTATATTTTATGCCCTGTTATTTTTTCATAAAGTCTATTATGCATGGTTGTCAAATGTATATAGATTTTATTCATTGTTATATTCTTTCATAGTTCATTATTTATTCTTTTTGAATGTCCTGTTCCAAGGGTATTTATTTCTAATAATAGGCTACTTAAGTTTCACAATGTTATTTATTCCAACATTTTACTATCTGTTATTTATGTTTCTGCATGGTTATAAATATTTGTTTGTTATAGCTTATAGTGTTTGTTTATTGTTGTCTTGTTTCGGAGATTATTACTTGTTATTTTTGAACTTACAATGTTATAATTATTTGTTTGTTAAGTTAGGCTATATTAGGCTAATATCGTTCTTTTGTATCAAGATTTATTGCTGGTGTTCTTATTGGATTAGATTTAGATATTTATATGTTTCACTAGGCTATATGGTATCAGATTGCATATCTAGATTAAAGTTAGGATTAGGAATAGTTCATTATTTATTCTTTTTGAATGTCCTATTCCAAAGGTATTTATTTCTAATAATAGGCTACTTAAGTTACACACTGTTATTTTGTCCAACATTTTACTATCTGTTATTTTTGTTTCTGCATGGTTATCAATATTTATTTGTTATAGATTATAGTGTTTATTTATTGTTGTCTGGTTTCAGAGTTTATTACTTGTTATTTTTGAACTTACAATGTTATAATTATTTATTTGTTAAGTTAGGCTATATTAGGCTAATATTGTTCTTTTGTATCAAGGCTTATTGCTGGTGTTCTTATTGGACTAGATTTAGATATTTATATGTTTCACTAGGCTATATGGTATCAGATGGCATATCTAGAGTAAAGTTAGGATTAGGAATAGCAATTCAAATGATATGGCCCCAGAGTTAATAGATAGTAGACTGTTTTTTGACACATACCAAAGTTTTGACGAATGGTGCAAAAGCGTAAAATATTTAGATAGTAGGTGTAGTATAGAAATAGTTTACCTTAACATAAGATCAATTAGAAAGCACTGGGATAATTTGAAAATACAATTAGCAATAGGTAATGTTACTGTTGATCTACTGATTTTATCTGAGGTGTCCTGTGACCTAAACGAAATAGCTGTATTTAATTTGGAAAATTTCACAAAAATTGTTAAACTACGGGAAAACAAAGACGGAGGGGGCCTAGTTATGTATGTAAATAGTAAAACTTTGAACTTTACTCCTACAGATTTGCATGAAATTGTAACGTATGAACACATAACTGGAGAGCTGGAGATAATTGGGTCCAGTAGCCGAGGCAAACTTGGAATCCACGCAGTGTATAGACCCCCCACCTCCTCTAGCGGATTTCCCCTTCCTCAAGCTATTCAGGAATTTGAAACTACTTTACAAGCATTAAACTCATATAAAAATTTAATATTCATTGGAGATACTAACATAAACAGTAAAGATAAAGACAATTTAAATGTACACAGATATGAAGCTGTTCTGGCAACCTGGGGTATGGAAAGAGCAATTTGGGATTACACCAGAGAAGAAATTAGACTGGATACTGTTGTAAAATCATGCATTGATCATATTTATTACAAGTTTGATAGGCCTATTGAAAATATTTTTTCTGGTGTTATAAAAACAAAGATCTCAGACCACTATCCTATAATTGCTAGAATTGTAATGGAGGAAGGAGGAAAAGGAGACGCAGAGGTAGAAAAATTTGAAAAAATAAATGAATCGCTGCTTAAAGAGAGATTGTTACGAGAAAACTGGGATTTAATTGCAGAAAACAATGTTAACAGAGGGTTTGAAGAGTTAATTAGGAAATTTAGACTTAATTATGAAAAATCTAAAGTAACAATCACTAAGAAAGGTGGTGGGGAAACTGGGCAAAGCCAAAAGTCAAACATTTTGAAAAAAGAATGGATGACACATAGAATTTTGCAATTAATTAAGGAAAGGGATAGAATTTTTCATCTTTGGAAAGGGGACCCCTCAAATCAAGGACACAGAAACCTGTATAAACGACTTAGAAACAAAGTAAACAGTGAAATAAGATATAACAAAAATAATTTTTATAAGCAATTGTTTGAAAAGAATAAATATGATGCAAAAAAAGTATGGCAAAATGTGAATAATTTACTTGGTAGAGAGAAAAAAGGTAATATTGACAGGACAGTTGAAACAGCTATGGGAAAAATTATGAGTAAAAATCAAATAACTAATGGCTTTGCTCAGTATTTTGTGGAAGGGGTAGAGTGTTTAAAACATACATGCAATTTCAATAAAAATCATGATATTATGCTCACGGACAATAATTTGAGATCTCAAAATAAAAAGCCTGAATATTTTCTACAAATACCGAAAGCTACCAAGGAGATAATTTTGAATATAATTAAAAAAATGAATAAAGACAAGGCACCTGGTGTTGATCAAATTAGAATGAAAGATTTACAGCTGATTGCGGATATAATAGCAGAACCTTTGGCCAGACTAATAAATAAATCAATAACTGAGGGTATATTTCCAGAATGTTTGAAAAAGGCAGTAATTAGACCAATACATAAAAGCAAAAGCAAGAAAGAATTTTATAATTATAGACCAGTGGCTATTCTTAGTAGTATTGATAAGATATTTGAAAAATATGTATCAGAAGTCCTGAATAAATACCTGATGGAAAATAATATCCTAAATCGCAGGCAGTTTGGTTTTAGAAAAAAGCTCAATACCCAGCTTGCCTTGGAGGAATTTGCAAATGAAGTGATGGATTCTAAAAGTCATGGATTGGGCCTATTTATTGACTTCTCCAAGGCGTTTGACACCGTTGAGCATAAACTAATTTGTAAAGCGTTGGAGAGGATAGGTGTGAGGGGTCCCTATCTAAATTGGTTTGAGTTACTTACATAATAGAACATTTGTAGTAAAGTTATTTAACAATTTCAGTGATGAAAAATATATTAATTATGGAGTACCCCAGGGTAGCCAGCTTGGACCGACATTATTTATCATATATCTAAATGAAATACTGAATCAAATGAAGAACTGTCAGATATGGGCCTATGCAGATGATATTTTGTTATTAGCAGTGAACAGAGATTTAAATATAGCTGAAAGACATTTACAAGATGATTTTAAAACTTTTACCAAGTGGGCTCATGATAATGGTTTGGTGATAAACAGTAAAAAAACCTGCATAATGCATTTCTGTCCAAAAACATGAAATTTGATAACAACATCAAAATTGCATATCATAATTGCAAATGTCTACACAACATAGAAAACTGTAATTGTGAAAACATAACGATGGTGGAGAAGACAAAATATTTGGGTCTAACGGTTGACAATAGATTGACATGGAAGGATCATGTGTCCACGTTACGTAAAAAACTTAATCCATGTGTAGCTGTCATGTATAGATTAAAAAATAAAGTAAACCAAAAGGTTAAAATTAGTGTTTATAAGGCACTTATTGAGTCAAATATGAGGTATGGTGTTTCAGTATGGGGGACAGCAGCAGAATGTCATCTTAATTCAATAAATATGCTTCAAAAAAAGAGTTTTGAAGACTCTCTTTAAAAGCAATATTGGTCCCAACCTAGGCATAGATGAGAATAATGAGTTTATTTGCATGGGCCTATTAACAGCTAAAGGTCTTTACATACTTAATATGTTAATTAAATACTTTGGAGAGAGTGAATATAAGATACCGTACAGTAGAACATTTAACACAAGGAGAGTGATTAAATATGTAACGCCAACTCCTCGTACACTGTATGGTAAAAGATTGCCAAAATATACTGTTCCCCATTTATTCAATCAGCTACCAAATAATATTGAAGAAGTTAGCAGTATGAATTATTATAAGGAAAAAGTTAGGCTATGGCTATCTGAGACTACTCTGTTGATGTGAGACTAACTATAAACTTACCTGAACCGATATCCACTAGAATGGATAGTGACCATAAACAACAAAACACATTATCACTATTACTGCACTATCACTGCACTATTACTTCACTATCACTTCACGGTCACTAATGATTAAGTACAAACAAACACATACAAACACTGGTTAAAACACAATTTACAACACAAGACACTGTGACAATACTTACTCCACACATCAGTCACTAAGGCTAACTACTTGACAAATAAACAGGTATATAATAGAACCCATACAGCACTGCAAATCACAGACACTGAGACATAGGACTAGCTTGAAAGACAATGATCATATACCTTGTACACTGTTGGTAACTCTAAACATACACGGTATTCAAGTAAATAATATAAATATTGACTCATAGGGTAAAGAAACACACCAAAAGTAAAACTATGATTGGGTGAGTAAAAGGTAACCTCTTTGACTTTTTGAGGTTATGTTGCTGTTGTGATGGAGGGCTTGTTTACACTTCTCCTTGAGGTGGACAGACGGTCCAAAGACGTCTGGAGACAGGCACAGAGATATTACTTCTTTTTCCATGACATCTTGATGAGATCTGTTTTCTATGCATTGATTGGGTGACAAGCACAGGATATATGTAGGGAATAGTTTATTAATTTATTGTTACTGTTAACTATGTTTGCTCGCCTTGTATTACTAAATTACTACTAGTATATTATTTATTGTTATTGGTTATTGATAATTTATTTATATCATATGTTACTTTATTATTGCTAGGTATTTATTTGCAGCAGGATAGATCTGCAGTTGCTTGTAAAGAGAAAATTATGATAAGTTGCCTGCCCCTGAACCGCCACAGTAATTAAAAATGTTACAAATTCCAATACTGTATATTTAACGAGTAAGAAATGGACCCCACCGACAAGTTTTTTGTAACTTGGTGGGGCCAAACAATTGTAAACAAATTGTTAATAAATAAATAAAATAAAATAAATAAATAGAGTAATGAAACTTGTTTTATTGTTTTTCTCATAGAATGTGCTGTAATAAAATGTAACCTAAACTTTCTATAGTAAATATTTTTTGTTTGTTATTAATAGATTTATAATAACAAATTTAGTTTTGAAATTTCAAAAGTAGACATTTTTTATTTTAAATATTTTTTTATATGAACGAACCATTTATTTTATGAAAGTACATCTATTTTTGTACATAAAAAGTTACTATAACATATATTTTGAAATACAGTTTACCTAAAAAAAAAATAAGAAATAAAACTTACTGTGGCTGATTTTCATTGTTTCTAATGTAGCAAAGATTTTGTTATGGAAATTTAAATAATGGTGTCTTACAGCAATAATTTATTATTTTGAGTATCTTGAAAAACTATATTTATATAAAAAAACACTATTTACATACAAAAAAACATTATTTACAACGCAAAATACTATTCACAAGGCACTCTTGGTGTGAAACTCCTTGAAACAATTTTCTAGGTGCAAGGGTACCTGGCATTTCTCGCAAAGCCAGCGAGTTTCTGATCTTAGTTTCTTTGCCATACAAACTTTGCATATTCTACAACAATGAGCATTATTGGCAGTAGGCGGTATTGACATGGGGAAGTGAGCCCACTGCTTATTTTGCAGCCGCAAAGGAGTTGTGCCGACTGGTGATCTCCCTGGTGTACTGTGGCTCGGCAATACAACTACTTCCAACAGTTGTTCAACCAAATTCATCCTAAAATCAGTGTAGTGCATTTTTTTTTGACTTGATTGACTTTTATAAATGCAAAAAGCATTAAAAATGGTCATGTCAATTAAATAAAAACAGATTTTTTCGTAGGCTTTCACTGATTTCCTCATTATTGGGAATGAACTTAGTACCTGATCCTGCCTGTCCACCCCAAGCATTCCTTTGTTGTATTCCACAACACATTTTGGTTTTTTTATTTCCTCTTCTGCATCTCCTTTTTTTATGGTTTTTGCTGTGACCATATTGATGTCAGCATGTACAGTAGACAACATATGTGTATATTTCCTATTGGACCATTTGATCGCAAGTACTCCTCGCCCTGACCGGTTTATCGCATCGCCTGCGTTTAGTTTAGTCGTTTTGATCACTACGGGTATGCACTTTCTATTGAGAACAACAGTGCACATTGCATGAGTGTTCTTTTCGATCAGTTTGGTTTACAGTGTGGGCGATGAGTACCAGTTATCTAGATAAACTACATGACCCTTTTCAAAAAAGGGCTGCATCAAGTCTAGCATAACGGATTCACTAGCAAGCATGTCCTCTTCTTTGTCATCCCCAACATATATTTTAAAAACCAAGCAATAACCAGATGTAGATTCACAAACTTTGTATATTTTTACTCCGAATCTAGCTCGCTTTTTGGGATTGTACTGGATTATTCCTAGCCTGGCTCACAATTTCAATAAGGTTTCATTCAGTGCTAAGTCTTTCTCTGGTTCTATCATGAGTAAAAATTTAGTTTCAAGATACTTGATAACAGGTCTAATTTTTTTTAGTTTATCACCTACGTTTTCTGTGTTTTCATCATAAAAATGTAGAAAACGAGATATTGAACTAAATCTCTCATATGACATTGTTTCAGAGTACAAGGGGGTTTCAATAATTTTTCTATGCGACCAATACTGCTTCAAGTTAAGTTTGTTTACTTGACCCATCATTATATACAAAGCTACATAGGCCTTCAATTCGTCTATTGTTATTTCGTACCATTTACAATCAGTTTTAAGTTTTTTTCTACTTTCAGTTTGTAGTTGTTGCTTAGCATAATCATTTGATTCAATGCAAATCATTTGCCAAAACCCATCCCCTAAGAATTGGGAAAGTACATCTAGTTCAGATGGATTATTTCCTATAGCACGAAGTGTTCTAGCATTTATGCCAGGAACACCTGTAAAGGGGATTTCTTTAGGACGATTTGGCTCATCCACCCAAGGCCAGTCCGAGTCAACAAACGTTTTTTGGTCTTAGAACTTAGGCTTAAGCGGCCGGTGTCATAACTAGAATCTACAGTTTCAGGTGACAACCGCGTCAAGGTACTATCTACAATATTTACAAGATGACCAGACGTTTCGCCCATACTGTGATGTGGCATCCTCAGTGGTTTCTCTGAGACTGAGACTCAGAGTCTGAGAGAAACCACTGAGGATGCCACATCACAGTATGGGCGAAACGTCTGGTCATCTTGTAAATATTGTAGATAGTACCTTGACATGGTTGTCACCGGAAACTGTAGATTCAAAACTTTTTTGTTTTTGGCTTAGGCCTAGTAGAAGTTGGTTTCTTTTTAGATTTTGGTTTTGGCTTAGACCTAATATCTTTACTTGAGCAAGGACTTGGATCATAACTTTCACTAGGCCTAGGTGGACTTGGTTGACTAAGCAGGAGTGGTGTAGTAGGCCGAGGAATGTAGGCACTAGGCCTACATGATTCAGGTTGACATGGTTCTGAAGTAATAATTAGCCTTGCAGGTGTTTCATCATTATCAGAGAATAAATTATCAATATCAATAAATTCACCTACATCACCTTCAGAAACATTTGATTCAATTTCGTCAGCATCACTCTCGTCGTCATATTCAGAATTATGGATAGTCAAACTCATACACCGGGGAATTATTACATCGTCTTCACTATCAGAGTTTTCACTACCACTTGAACCAAACTCGTAATCACTATCCAAATATAAATCTAATTCTGAATCACGCAATCTTTTCCGATCCATATCACAACCGCAATTATTATATTCACAACGCACATAACCAAAACAACTGCCAAACAATAAAACAAATAACAGCTGATTGAACCGTGTATATTCTGCGGACAACAACAAAATCCAAGGCATTTAATTCTTAAATGTCACGGAACAGCAAGCCAGCACTATCTGTTGGAAAACCTAGCAACTACGATCACAAATGCGTCATTAAAACTTGCGACGTGCTGGGCACGTCAGACGGCACCCGGTCCCACAGAAATGGGACGTGCCTGGCATTCGAACTACCTTAATGTGTTAAAAGAGCATTTTCAGAAATATAAACTACTGAAATATTTCAATTGTTGCTGTTATTTTAGCCTCTCAAAACTTTGACTTTTGTATTATAGCCCGATGCAATCTGAAGTTCCATTAACTCTGGTAAATTATAAACAAGAAAAATTTGATGCCGATCACTTTTATTAGCATTGTGAAATGGTAAGAATGGGATCAATGTTAGGAGGCTGAAAACTATACATTTCAATGAAAATATACTAGAAGGGTCAAGTAGGAATGGTAACTTTAACTTCTCAATATTAATTTTATAATTCTATTTTAATTACATAACAGTAAATTCATGTTTGAATTTAGGAAAAAAGCGTTTAACCCTTAGAGCGCTGAATAGAAATTCGTACATTTCCCCCTAGCGTGCTATTAGCATAAAAAATAAATGTTTAATTTGTTTAAATTTCTATTTGATTTAAGATTTCTGAAGTTATAGGAAGAAAAAACATAAAAACAGAATTTTTTAAAGACTATTGTATTTTTTAAGGATTAAAATGTATAACAAAACAAAATGGAATTTGCCAATTTCAAAAATTTGTGTGAGAATGAAACACTTCAAAGCATTCATCTGGATGAAGAGTTGGGGTTGAAGTGCACGTCTTACAAAAGTAAATAGTTTCCTTCCGAAGTCCCTTTTTCAAACGCACAATGCATCTTGTGCCCTTTGTTTTCTTTGACAGAAAGTGACGTCCCTCCAGCCGTTCTTCAGGTGGTCACTGCGGTCTCCGTCCTGGTTTCCTCTTCTTTTGTTGTGAAACTCTCTCTTTTACAAGATTTTGAACTGCTGTGCAACAAGGATATCCCTGAATTCTCTGTGTCATGGGTTTCTTATTGTATTGAGCTTGGCCTTACTCTTACAATAAGTAAGAGTTCACAATAACAACTACCAAAAGCCAAAAAAAGGATTTTCTATACCATTTTTTTTGTACGCCTTATAAATTGGTAATGCGAAATAAAATGGTCTGACCTATCAACTGCACCCACGTGTGCAGTATAATCCAAGACCACATCCGGTTTTGCACTCTCGTGAGCTTTCCCGGCCACTTATTCTGAACATCTGTCATTGTATACTTGTCTCCGTTACTTTTGTAACTAAGCATAGTCACAACGCGTTTATCTTTCCAGCACAAAATTAAAATGTTTCCTTTTCTGTAAGATTTTACTTCCCCTTTTTTCTTTTTTTACATTGTTTCTTTAGGTTTTTGGCATTCCAGATCTAGTTTGCATCACCGTACCAGTAACTAAACAATTATTTTTTAGAAGTTCTAGTGCAACTTCTGGACTGGTATAATAGCAATCGGTATAAACGTGTCCAGATTTTGGTTCAGATCTATTCTGCATCCTAACAGATTCAGTCAAAACTTTGACTATTTGCATTGTTTTCAATAAATTTGTACCAGGGATCAGTACTTCCTTCCTAAAGTACGGTATGAAGTCATAAATGTAACCATTGCTACAATCAGAAACAACGAAAATTTTCATGCCAAACTTGACAGGTTTTTGAGGGTTTTATACTTTAAAACTAACATTTCCTTTGAATGAAACGGTACTTTTATCTATAGCAATGAAATCACTGAGTGAGAACAAGAGTCTAAAAATTTTTTTCATGTGATCTACTATTGGCCTAATTAAATATCCTTTCTTTCTTGCCTTGGAATCCTGACTGTTAATTATATAATGAGTTAATATAATTAAACACCAAACACAAAGAACTGATTATACTTACACAGATACACATATTTACAAGTAATATGGAAATAAAATCATATAGGACGAATCAGACATTAAATGATTTATTTATCAACATAACCCTAACCAATCTGTTGCATATTGAAAACAGTGCTGAAATATGACTCATTCAAGATCTTTTGTTTTTTAGATTTCACTCCTCTTGGTATACAGTCAGTTCCGTCCCATGGTGGAATGTTTCCTTCCACCATGGTTCCGTCCATAGTAGACATTTCTCCTTTCATACAGTCGAAACATTCACACATGTATATTCTGTACTTTTCTGTGCCCCAAATTGCTTTTGCAACTTTTTATTAATGGATTCTCCACTGAAGATAAGTTTATTGTTTATTATTGATTTATTGTTTTTGTTGTTGTTAAATGTTTATTTCTCGTTAATTTCATTTATATCTGGTGTGGCCTGGGTATTTGTACTGATTTTATTGGTTACGTTATACTAAATTTATATTTACATTTATGGTCATATTTAAATGTATTTAGGCCTAATAAGATTTTGGTTTTGAATTGATATAATTTTTATTAAATGCCTGATCTTGTTACTATATTTTGATTATATAAATTGATAAACATCAATGATTCTTGTGGGAGGTCCCCTGGTAAATCTTCGTTCATGGACAATCCGTGCACAAACCTTGCTGTAAAATTTATAGTTTTGTAGTCCGATCTACTAGCTATACTATTCAAATGAGAGGTGCAAAAATGGTATAATGATACATAACTATATTTTATATCGCACACACCCAGTTCTTTTGGGTAAAATTGCCCACCCAAAAACCATCCATATCGATCTGCAGATCTGATGATCAAAGATGGTTCAATACATTGCTCCATCATGAACATGCACTTCCGAATGATGACTAACATAACGCTTCTCATATGTATACTACACACGAATGATAAAAAATATGAAATTATATTGTTGAGACAATATCATTATATTATTACAATATCACTTCAATTTAACAAAATTAACCTCATAATTTACCAGGATTTTTTTAAGTTTATCATTAGCAAATCAACTTAAATCTATGTTGTTGTGGCCCACAAACCAATAAAAATACAATATATAGTTATATAATCTACGTCATCATTTGCTATTTTTGTTGAATTTGGAAAATGACTTATATTTTACGTACAAGACTCATTGTTTTATGCGTTCGAAATTAATGCGTTTGTCAAAATGCTTATTTTGCTAATAAATGTCTAGAAGACGATTAATTTCATAATTTTTCATATTCAAAACATAATTTATATGTTCAAGCGCCCTAAAAGCATAGTTCATAATCAATTACTACCAAAAATGAAATTTGTGATAGCCAGTAGGATTTAAATTGACAAACTAATCTATATAAGTTTATTAATATTATAATTAGGATATGATAGTATAAATTCAACTCGTCTGATCCGATCCAATTGTAAATTGAAGAAAGTTAAAAATGTACATAAAAAAACTTTTACTTCAACCGCGGAACAGTGTGCTGTCTTGTATCTATTCTTCAGTGCCTTGTGTCCGCCGCAGAAATATTCATTCACAAAACTGCTTAGGTTCGGTAGTTCCGATAAATTTTTTCTAACTTCGGCACTCTCACAAGATTGTAATGTTCCAAATTGGCACGATTGAAATATCCAGCTGCTTCTATAGCGTCACGTTCAATATGTTCATCTTTGTATTCTATTAGACGCCCTTCATCTTGTGCGTGTTTTAGTAAACGTGCGACTAGCGTTGTCAGTGACTCTTGTGGGAGGTCCCCTGGTAAATCTTCGTTCGTGGACAATCCATGGACAAACCTTGTTGAAAAATTTATAGTTTTGTAGTCAGATTACTAGCTATACTATTCAAATGAGAGGTGCGAAAATGGTATACTGATACATAGTTATATTTGATATTGCACACAATCAGTTCTCTTGGGTAAAATCGACTGCCCACAAAAAAAAAAAAAAAAAAAAAAAAATAATGACTTATATTTATACATATCCTCTTCAGTCCTGACAGGCACTCATGTGCACAAGTAATAAATAACTGTTTTATTTGTGCTTCAAATAGGTTGAATAGACACCTTATGCAGTTAGTTTTTGAATTTAAAGCCAGGTTGCGTTACAACAATTTGTGCACAATTGTGCACATTAGGTCCCAATCGATAAAGTTAGCAACGTGCACACTTCTGCACAAATTAATTCATTGTTTTCAATTTTGTGACAAATACATAGGAAAACAAATAAATAAAAACAAGAAATGTTATTAGTACTTTTAATAATTCATCAAGAATGTGTTTCAACCTTCTTACTACTAAAAATATGTTAAGAAATGATAATTAATTATTTTTTTTTTTTTTTTAATTAGAGAAGTCATTTTTTAAACATGTTTTATTTACTAATAATGAAAAACATAGACATACTGCTATTATTAACAAACAAAATCTTGCAAATCTACTAAAAAACAAAACAAATATTTAATAATAATTGAAAGTAGAAATTTATACAGTTAAACAAGTTTTGAAATAAATAGTCTTAATCAATTAATACTTTATTTGCTGTGAAATGATAGGAAACAATTTTTATGTTTTTGCACACAAAGAAAGACATTACATTTTACACATTTAATTCGTGAACGCCCAGTACACCCTGGATTGCGACATCTAGGAGCTGATGATGGTAGATCCATAGCTTGTGGTAGATGAAGCGCAGCCACAGTTCTCTCCACAGGAGTTGGCAATGAAACGTTGCCTGGCCTTCCCACAGGTTTTTTCTTGGGTGGTTGTTCGGATCTTTCTTCTTTTGATGAAGTATTTTCTTCTGGTACCTCTTCTGAATTTATTAGGTACTGAGCTACTCGAACTTTGAAAGCGTGAAGATCAAGGAAATCTCTTTAGGGTGTTTGAGCTCATTGCAATCGTCTTTGTATTGCAACCATGAGTTTACTGATGCGCTATCCAAAAAGTGCTCAAGCACCCTAACAGGCCATTTATTAGTCCTATGGTAGGAGCGATAATGTGAAATTAATCTATTCACAAGATCCACACCACCCATATTTTCATTGTATTTTTTAATAACATTTGGCTGCTTTACATTCACATACGCTTTGGTAGTTCGGCAGTACCTCCTTGCCTCAGTAACTGGTTCAACATTATGAATGGTTGAAGCTACAGCCACACATTTGTTATCAGCCCACTTCAATACCAAAGTGATCCACCCTCACAAAATCGAACATCCCATGATCCTCTGCCTTCTTCAATTAATTCTTTATCACTTTTGATTCCAATGTTCAGAAATCTGTTCATGACAACAGTTCCAGTAGCTGAAATGTTTTTTTCTGAGAGACATTTCAGTAAAGTTGACCCAGTAAAAAACCTATCAAAATATAGGTTTATGCCTGGGGGACAGGTTTCCGCAAGTCTTAGTACTGCACGTCCACCAGAGCCAAGCTTTAGGTTTCCATTGACTTCTGGTGGAAGTCTTGTAGTTGTACCCTGGTAAATTTCAAAGTCCAAAATAATACCACTTTTTCCAGCCAAAATGTAGTTCTTAAGTCTGGTTGGGTTTGGTTTTCTTGGTACATGTTGTCTTATACCTACATGCCCTGTAAAAGGGATCATCTGCTCATCAACAGCTACATTTCTCTCTCTCTTGGAAGGCTCCTAACACAGCGTAAAAAACATTCAATCAAAGGTCTTACCTTCCATAAGAAAAAAACTCATCATTATAATATTGATTAAAATACATAATTGGCGTCCAGCCTTCTCGCTGCTGTGCATGTTTTTCTTGCTCCTGAAATGCAGGAAAGCTTTTAGTTAGGTGATCTGTACTTTTCCATTGAGCTCTTGGTGCATGACTGATTCTGTTAATTCCCCTTACTCTTTGGACTCCTCTAGATGCTCTAGATTTTTACTTGCACTTCCCCTGTTGCCCCTGGTACTTCTTCGTGAGCCTCGAGACACTCTCTTGAATGACTGACAAGAAGATGAGGGTTGAATATTAGTAGTAGGTGTTGAACTGGTAGAGGAAGATGATAGCTGACTGGATTGAAGAGAAGAAGGTGACTTGGATACCATAGATAGAGATGAAGATTGTGTGGGTAGATGAGAAGTGGAAGGCCTCGAATGTTCAGGCAAATTATTGTAATCTAACGTTCCAAATAAAACATCATCAAACTGATGGGGCGTTAAATTAATTTCTTCTTCAGTACCAGGGGACAATAGAGGGGAAATGCTATCAATTAAATTAGGTGAAGTACTACCTTCTTGTGATTGTGGGGTGACAAGGTCATCGGAAGTATCACTGTCATCACCTGAAGAAGGCCTATAGTCTTCATCAATTTCCGAATCATCGTTTCCAAATAGTTCGATGTCGCTGTCATCAAGAATTGATAGTAGCTCCTGGTCAGTAAGGTGCTTCCGACGTCCTAAAACAATAATACAGCCCCATTAATTAATATAAATCCATTTATTTTAGTTTATTTGTACACACAGTTATTATGGCACATAGTCCTAATGTGCACAATCGTGCACAAATAATGCTGTGTTGGTTGATTTATAGGGTTCTAATGTGCAAACTTGTACACAATTAAAACTATGCTGGTTGATTCATAGAGTCCTAATGTGCACTTATGTGCACATTTTATTTTTTAGGTGGTACAAAGTTATGCTAAGGCTGGCGGCACACTG